>CAUYON010004847.1:0-25452 GCA_963573935.1 Arctocebus calabarensis | reverse complement strand
TAAATGGATATGTTTTTCTTTAGTTTTCATAGCTTTCTCCATATGAAAAAATATTTATTAAACATTCACTGTGTACAAGGAACTAGCCTAGGCTCTCAGGGATACAATAGTGAGCAAAAACTTTTTTTTTTTTTTTTTTTTGAGACAGAGCCTCAAGCTGTCCCCCTGGTAGAGAGCCATGGCATCACAACTCACAGCAACCTCCAATTCCTGGGCTCAAGTGACTCTCTTGCCTCCACCTCCCAAGTAGCTGGGACTACAGGCACCCGCCACAATGCCCAGCCATTTTTTGGTTGCAGCCGTCATTGTTGTTTGGCGGGCCCAGGCTGGATTCGAACCTGCCAGCTCAGGTGTACATGACTGGCACCTTAGTCCATTGAGCCACAGGCGCCGAGCCTTAAGAAGTTATTAAATGACAAATCTTGTCTGTTAGTTCTTCAATATGGCCAGTTTTCTCTGATCTTCTGTGGCTCCTCCTCCCAAAATCTGGCAAAACTTCAGATAAAGTTTTTCTTTAAAATAACGTTTTATGTTTTTCCTAAGTAGATCACTAAATGAATTCTGATATCAGGCTTCTATTGAGATTTATCTGTAAATTATTTGGTAATGAATAAAAAGTCTTAAAAATAATATTGTTGTAAGTCAATTATAAAAACCAAATTTCTTTAAGAGCCAAAGTTGTGAATTGGAAGATTAGTGGATTCAGTCTCCACTTGCCAGAGAAGAATGTCCTGGTTTGTACATAGTTAGAAACAGATTTAAAAACAGAAATCATCAGTTTTTATAAGAGATATTGATGAGTTGTGGTCCTTTCCAGTATTAGGCCTTAGAAAATTATTTCCCTTAAAGCAGCAGTTCTCAACCTGTGGGTCGCAACCCACAGGAACCATTTTAAAGGGTTGCAGCATTAGGAAGGTTGAGAACCACTGCCTTAAAGTGATTAAGTGGGATATGATCTGACTTTCTTAGAACTGAGTAACTTCATTAATTTTGCAACATTATTTAACCCTCTGGCTGTATTTTATATTGTTAAAGAAGATTTAAAATTTAACTTCATGACACCTCGTCAGATAATTGGATTCTTTACATGTCTTTTAACCTTCAAGGATGAAAGAGGTAATTTTCTTGGAGCTATAAGATGTTGTCTTAGTCATGTGTGTGCTGCAGCAAAATCCTGGGATGGGATAATTGATAAAGAACAGAAATTTATTTTCTCACAGTTCTGGAAGCTGGGAAATAACAAGATCAAGGCTCTGGTGCTTGTTTCTGCTGAGAGCCTTCTTGCTGGGAAAGAAGAATAAGAGGAAAGCTATGTCCTCACATGACAGAAGAATGGAACAGCAACCTAGCCCAATGCTTCATGAAGCCTCTTTTATAAAGTCTTTAATCCCATTAACAGGGAAGGAGGCCTAATGGTCCAATCACTTCTTAAAGACCCCCCCCCGCCCCCCGTAATACTATAACACTGGGGACGCCTAACTTTGGAAGGGCCTCATTCAAACCAGGGGAGATATCTTTTCTAATGGGATGCCCGTGTACTATATACTCTCTGAGGAAGTATTTAAACCAACAGACAAGTTTATATTCCAAATATTGCCTAGATGCACTGGAATCAAATTTGTTTTAGAAATGTGAATCAGGAGTGTTTAATATAACATATGGTGGTGATACTCATTGTGTCTGTAGGACAGAAGTTAAAGGCAAGGGTTTATGGTCAAATTTGGAATATATTGTTTTTTCTTTTAGAAATAAAATTCAATTGGATTTTAGTCAGTAACTCTGATACTAAGAAATACAAAATATCTACCATAATTCTTAAAGCAAAGGTTAAAACAATTTGCTTACTTGAGACAAATTCCAAGTCCAAACTGTCTGACTATAATTTTTTTGTTGTTTGTTGTTTTTTGTTTTTTTAGAGACAGAGTCTCACTTTATCACCCTGGGTAGAGTGCCGTGGTGTCACACAGTTCACAGCAACCTCCAACTCTTGGGCTTAGGCGATTCTCTTGCCTCAGACTCCCAAGTAGCCTCCCGAGTAGTAGCCTCTGCCTGCCACAACGCCCAGCTATTTTTCTGTTTTGCAGTTCGGTGGAGGCCAGGTTTGAACCTGCCACCTTCAGTATATGGGGGCCGGTGCCCTACTCAATGAGCCACAGGCGCTGTCCTGGAATATGTTGTTTTAAGCAAAGCTACTCTTTATTTAAAGATTTCTCAGGGCTTTGAATAATGAAATACTTTATCTTAATCAAATCAATCACTCATTGATCTTATGTACTTTTTTTCTCCTATCTTTACAAAACAAAATGCATGTTCTGTGTCAGATGTCACATTATTTTATTAATGAGAAGGGAAATAATTTCTTCTTTCAAGAGATTTACAGGGTCTGCGCTTGTGGCTCAGCAGGCTAAGGCGCCAGCCACATACACCTGAGCTGGCGGGTGCGAATCCAGCCCGGGCCCACCAAACAACAATAATGGCTACAACCAAAAAATGGCTGGGCGTTGTGGTGGGCGCCTGTAGTCCCAGCTACTTGGGATGCAGAGGCAGGAGACTCGCTTGAACCCAGGAATTGGAGGTTGCTGTGAGCTGTGATGCTACAGCACTCTATCCAGGGTGACAGCTTGAGGCTCTGTTTCAAAAAAAAAAAAAGAGCTTTACATTTGAACCATTACCCCATCCTGTAGCTCCGTGAGTAGGGCGTTGGCCCCATATACTGAGGGTGGAGGGTTCCTAACCTGGCCCTGGCCAAACCGCAACAACAACAAAAAAATAGCCAGGCGTTGGTAGCGGGCACCTGTAGTCCCAGCTACTCAGGAGGCTGAGGCAAGAGAATCGCCTAAGCCCAAGAGCTGGAGGTTAGTGTGAGCTGTGACGCCACAGCACTCTGCCGAGGGCAACAAAATGAGACCCTGTCTCTAAAAAAAAAAAAAAAAGTTAGCACATCCAGAAAATTTTACATGTGAATTAAAAGTTCTCAATTCTTTTTTTCTCCTTGGATTTTTGTAGAAATTGATAAGGTAGTGGATAAGGTAGAAAAAGAAGACAAAACAGGGTAGGAAATGAGGGTAGGATAAGAGGAGGAGCCAGTTCAATAGACCACACTAGAGGAAAAATTGCTGTGAGCTGTGACGCCACTATGGCACTCTACCCAGGTGACAAGTCTGACCCAGGTTTTTCAGTCTCAGGAAAAAAAAATTGTCTTGACAAGTTTTCTCTTAAATAGTTTTTGGACTTAGGTTTTGTACAATATATATTTCTTGTATCTGAACAGATTCTTACAGAATAAACTAGATAATAATTTGCTGCATTAAAGTCTTTTTTAGCTTTTTCTTTGTGGTGTTTGGGTGTTAACAGGATCACTTAGTGGAAAGAACCAAGCTACTGTTTTGTCCTCTACTGATTGAAGGGAGGGTTCTGTAATTTCTTTAGTATTGTTACTGGACCTAATCTGATACAGTTTGCTTTTCTTTTACAATTTTCTGAAAATTTGAGACTTTATTCCTCTTTTCTGCTCACTTGTTAACACTGTCTACATTCTCCTTTAATGACTTATAATTTTCTTTTATATAATATTACTATTTTTAAAGATTTTTCTTTTATAATATTTCTAGTTTTAAAGATAAAGAGGGACTTTACCTAACAAATGCAATCAGTGTAACCTGGTTTCTTGTACCCTCAATGAATCCCCAACAATTAAAAAAAAAAAAAAGATAATTACAATATATATCAATAATACAATATAATTACAATATATATACAAAAATATATATATTTTTAATATATATATAAAAAAAGATAAATACAATATATATATTGCATAATTTTTACAAGTTAAACTATCCATTCTACACAAATGTCTGTATTTTAGATGGAGCAGCTATCCGATGAAGAAATTGACCATGGTGCTGAAGAAGATAGTGACAAAGAAGATCAGGACCTTGACAAAATGTTTGGAGCCTGGCTTGGAGAACTAGACAAACTCACTCAGGTTAGAATTGAATAAATGTCTGAAGATTATAGTCATCACTGTGCTAAAAGTTTAATGTGTAGACATGACAGTGTGAGTATAAGTTAAATTTTAAAATAATTGCTAGAAAGGAAAAGTGTTCAGGACATTAATAGGTAAATTTACAGTCACTTGAGAATAGAAGATGCTGTCTTCTATGGTTATTTTAAAGATGTAAATACTGGCTTAGTGCCTGTGGCTCAAGTGGCTAAGGTGCCAGCCACATACACCTGAGCTGGCGAGTTCGAATCCAGCCCAGGCCCGCCAAACAACAATGATGGCTGCAACCAAAATGGCCGAGCATTGTGGCAGGGGCCTGTAGTCCCAGCTACATGGGAGGCTGAGGCAAGAGACTCGCTTGAGCCCAGGAATTGGAGGTTGCTGTAAGCTGTGATGCCACAGCACTCTATCCAGGGTGACAGCTTGAGGCTCTATCTCAAAAAATAAATTAATTATTTAATTTTTTAAAAAAAAGATGTAAATACTATGAGAGGCTCTGTTCATCAGGAGGGATTACTTAGTATCTGTTTAATAAATTTGAGATTACTATCTGAAAAGTTTTAAGGCCTAAATTTAAAATGTAAATTTTAGGAAACTCTATTCTATAACTTAGTAAATTTGAATACATTTTTACAACATAATTTCTTCACATGTAAATATTTTCTATAACATGATCCTAGAATACTGACAAAGTTGTATTCTGGTTTGCATTTTAAAACATCGCAACTTTTTTTTTTTTTATTTTGCTTTCTTGGATCTTGTATTTTTTTCTTTTTAAAGGACCTTATACTCTAAACTAGGACACTTTATAGAATAAAAGGATATTGTGGCTACTGCCCCAGTTAATGTATTATTTTCAATATATAAAGATGGCTAGGTTTATATAAGTTTGACTTCATGGCAATGAGACTGTTAAAACTGTTTGCCTTTACCTAATATCTCTTGGTAGATTTCTGTAAAATTGCTTAAGTATGAGGTTTCTTTAAATAATGGAAAATTACTGCGTGTAAGGTATAAAATTAACGTATTTTGTTGTTTCTGTTGCAGTCTAGAAGTGAAACTGGTAAACTTTTCATGTAACTCTTGCTAGATTATTTCAAAAGGCAGACATCTTTGTAGCCATAACCTATTAATACTGAATTTTGGGGAAGGTGTTTGGAAACCCTACTAGGATTTCATAGGGATCATTCCCTTCATCTCTAATAAAACGAAGTAACTTTTTTTGTCAGAAATATTTTATCTATGTGTAGTTGCCAAACCATTTTCATTTAATTCTTAGTCTTTCAATAAAGACTTTTTTTGGCATAGAGAAAATAACTAGGCCTTGCATTTTTTTGCTGGAGGAGAAAAGATGTAAAAAACGGTAGTACTGGAAGGAAAGTCTGTGGCGGCCACTTAATATGTGGGATGTGCTTGACCACATGGTTTTATTGTCCCTTGGGGGTGAGGTAAAAAAAAAAGACAAGTAGCTCTCTGTCTAGCTTCTATAGATAGAGTAGAAACTTCATGCTGCTCCACTGCAGACAGTATTTCTACTGTGGTAACTTGTATCTTCTCCAGTATTTTAAGTTGCCTGACATTAATGTGAAGAGCCACTCACCGAAAAAAGTTGATTACTTAATTAATGTATGACTGTTGTTTTCATGATATAAAGCTGTTTTTAGAGAGAGGGGGAAAAAATTGCATAGTGTGATTCACTGCTAACATTTTTTTTTTTTTGAAGACAAGGTCTTGCTCTTATGCCCAGGCTAGAGTGCAATGGCATCATCATAGCTCATTGCAACCTCATACTCCTGGGCTCAAGCAGTCCTCCTGGCTCAGCCTCATAGGTATCTGAGACTACAGGAATGCACCACCAGTCCTAGCTAAATTTTCTATTTTTTTATAAATATGGGGGTCTCATTGTATTGCTCAGGCTGGTCTCAAACTCCTAGGCTTAAGCAATTCTTCCCTCAGCCCCCTAAAGAGCTAGAATTGTAGGTGTGAGCCACCTCTCTAGCCCTAACTGTTGCTTTTTAATACTTTGGAAATTTTTCTAGAAGTATTTGATTTACTAAGTTAGCAGCTAAAATCTCAAGTGTCTTGTTCATGTCATTACATTGACTTTTCAGTGTTTATTTTCAATTTTGTATTAAGTCAAGTTTAAGTTTTAAATAGGTGATGAATCTTCTAAAATAGTTTGTAAAATTTTGTGTACATGTGCATTTTTCCAGGAGAGAGTTCATAACTTTTACCAAATTCTCAGCAACTCCTTTAAAAAGGTTAAAAGCCACTCTGTTAGATCACCAATTTCTTGACCAAAGGAATATTTCTTCTAGTTCCCTTGTTGCTCCAGCACCATAGATACAGCAGATAATTATAGCATCTGTTTATTTGAGCTGGTAAATAGATTGGGTTTTTGTATGTCCTCAATTATATTCAAATAACTTTATATAAAACATTAGCTAGTTTTTATTCTCCATTTCCGCTGAGAAGAGAATTAGGGTTTAATATGCTACAGAAGAATTAGGTTTGAGAATCTCCTGGCTGTTTTGTGAAACTTTGAAATAAAGCACTAAAGAGGTTGTGGATCTTCTGCATTTGATAGCTTTAAAACTAGGATGGTCAAGCAGGCAAGGTGACTCACATCTATAATCTTAACACTTTGGGAAGCTGAGCTGGGAGGATTGCTTGAGGCCAAGAGTTCAAGACCAGCCAGAACAAGAGCAAGACAATGTCTCTAAAAAAAAAAAAAAAAAATTGAAAACTTTAGCCAGGTACGGTGGCATTCATCTGTAGTCCTAGCTACTTGGGAGGCTCAGACAAAAGGATGGCTTGGGCCCAGGAGTTTGAGGTTGCTGTGAGCTATGACACCACAGCAGTCTACCAAGGATGACAAAATGAGACTCTATCTCAAAAAAAAAAAAAAAAGTGAAATAACTTAGAAGTCCTTCTACCCCAAAGTATACTATAGTTGTAGCTTTGTGATGATCTGTGTTTACAGTTACAGTTTACTGATAGAGCTTGAAAAGAACAAAGATATTTGAAGTTCTAGTTGTTCTCTGTTAAAGTCTTTGGTCTCATTAATTTAAAATCCAGCACTGTCCCTTACCTTCAGGGCACTTCATGCCAAAGAATGAGTGTATTCTGGACCACAAACAAAATTACTTTGAGGCAAAAAAGAACAGAATTCTCTGCATGGTTTCTTTCTATTTCTTATCTATTCTTACCTATTTCTTATCCACATTCATCTACCTAGTTTATTTTATAGTGAATTTATGTCATATGAGGTCAGTCACTAGATATATTTGAAAAAATATTTACTTTCAGATCTCAAGTGCCTTTAAAAATAAGCGTATGTCTAAATATTGAAGTGAGTATATCCAAAATAATAATGTGAAAACAAATTATACTTAAGGGCAAGGCAAAGCTATTGCTTAGAAGAACTTTGGTTTTACTAATTATTATATGGCAATCATGAACAGACTTTATTCATCTTTTTATATAATTGAAACCTGAATTTAATATGACTCATTGAACTTTCATTTTTAAAGAGTTTGGATTCTGACAAGCCCATGGAACCAGTAAAAAGATCTCCTCTTCGCCAGGAAACAAACATGGCCAATTTTTCTTATCGCTTCTCCATATACAACTTGAATGGTAAGATGTAATTAATATAAGAGCAATGCAGCTACAATTCCAAATATAAAAACTAAACTTATAACTTTAGTTGTTTGTTTTTGTTTTTGTTTTTTTGAGATAGAATGTCAGTATGTCATACTCAGTAGAGTGCTGTGGCATCACAGCTCACAGCAACCTCAAACTCTTCAGTTTAAGCGATGCTCTTGCCTCAGCCTCCCAAGTAGCTGGGACTACAGGCACCTGCCACAATGCCCGGCTATTTTTTGGTTATAGTTGTCATTGTTGTTTGGCAGGCCCAGGCTGGGTTCCAACCCACCAGCTCTGTTGTATGTGGCTGGTGCCCTAGCCGCTTAGCTTCCGGCGCTGAGTCCCATAACTTTAGTTTTGATCTGTGTGTTATGTTATGATTATCACAGAAAAAAGTAAACTGGAACATAAATAATTTTCTAGTTGATTTATTAGTAATTGGCAAAAGTTCACAGTAACTCCATGGCAAACTTAACCAAATAGTTGTTTTCCCACTGAAATCCAGTGAAATTACCTATAATTTTAAAAGCAGTTCCTATGGCCTTTATTAATGTACTCCACCTAGTCAACATTATGGTGCTTGAAACTGAATTATCAATCTGTAATTTCCTAGACATTTGATGTCTCTTGTATGTCCTCAGCTCTTTTAGTATTTTAATATCTCTATCAGGGCACTGATTATCTTAACTTACTAAAGCCTCTGATAAAAAGTTACATGGAAGAATGTAATTAATACCATGAAACAGGCCAGGTATGGTATCTCACGCCTATAATCTCGGCACTCTGGGAGGCCAAGATGGGTGAATTGCCCGAGCTCACAGATTCAAGACCAGCCTAAGACAGAGTGAGACCCTGCCTCTAAAAAAAATAGACAGCGTTATGGTGGGAGCCTGTAGTCCCAACTACTCTGGAGGCTGAGGCAAGAGAATTGCTTGAGCCCTGGAGTTTGCAGTCATGCCGCCCTGGCACTCCCATGGTGACAAAATGAAAATCTGTCTCAAAAAACTAAAATCATGAAACAACGTAAGATTTTTGTGGTAATTTTGTCTTTGAATTCATAATTTTATTTTCTTCTGATTACTACCAATCTTTTTTTTTTTTTTTTTTTTTGTAGAATGCTGTGGCATCATAGCTCACAGCAACCTCAAACTCTTGGCTTAAGTGATTCTCTTGCCTCACCCTCCCGAGTAACTGGGACTATAGGCACCCACCACAACACCTGTCTATTTTTTGGTTGCAGTTGTCATAGTTGTTTAGCAGTCCCGGGCCAGGCTCGAACCCCCCAGCCACAGTGTATGTGGCTGACACCCTACTCACTGAGCTACAGGTGCCAAGCCTTTTTTTTTTTAAATTTCTTTTGGACTGAAAACCAAAAACTGTTAGAAATACTTTATTTGACTGGCTTTGGATTAAATGGGGTGAATTCTTTTGCTTTACCACCTGCATTTATTAACTGGTTTATGAAAGAATGTACAAATTCTGATGAAGTGTGTTCTAGAAACATTATGTGTATTCATTGCAGAAGCTCTGAATCAGGGAGAGACTGTGGATCTGGATGCCCTAATGGCCGATCTTTGCTCTATAGAGCAGGAGCTCAGCAGTATTGGCTCAGGAAATAGTAAACGACAAATCACAGAAACGAAAGCTACTCAGAAATTACCTGCTAGCCGACACACATCAAAACATGGCACCTTGAAAGGATCATCTTTTTCATCTAATCGAATAACTAAACCTTCCCATGCCAACTACTCCCTGGATGACATCACTGCACAATTAGAACAAGCCTCCTTGAGCATGGACGAGGCTGCTCAGCAATCTGTGCTAGAAGATACTAAACCTGTAGTAACTAATCAGCACCGAAGAACCGCCTCAGCAGGCACAGTGAGTGATGCTGACGTACGCTCAATTAGTAACTCCTCCCGTTCTAGCATCACTTCTGCAGCCTCCAGCATGGACTCTTTGGATATTGATAAAGTAACACGCCCTCAAGAACTGGATTTGACACATCAGGGGCAGCCAATCACCGAGGTAAATAGATGAAACTTTTTTTCCAGTATTTTATGTTTAGTAAAGGAGAAATTATATTTAAAAATGTCATTTTAAAAACTAGCTCTCTTAGTTCGTCTACATTTAGAACTTGTCAAAGACACTTCTGAGCTAAGTTTTTGTATTTTTATTTTTTGAGACAGACTCTCACTATGTCGCCCTAGGTAGAGTGCTTTAACATTGCAGCTCACAGCAACCTCAAACTCTTGGGCTTAAGCGATTCTCTTGCCTCAGCCTCTCAGGTAACTGGGACTATAGGTGCCTACCACAACGCCCAGCTATTTTTTTGTTGCAGTTGTCATTGTTGTTTAGCTGGCCTGTGTTGGCTTTGAACCTCCCAGCCTCGGTGAATGGGGCTGGTGCTGTAACCACTGTGCTACAGGTGCTGAGTCCTGAGCTAAGTTTTAAAATCAGAGTACACAAAAAATATTCTACCAGATATGACAGTGTCACAAAAATGATTTAGAAGATATTAGTTTCTTCTTTTTTTTTTTCCTTAAGACAGAGTCTCAAGCTGTCGCCTTGGTAGAGCACGATATTACAAAAATGATTTAGAAGATATTAGTTTCTTCTTTTTTTTTTCCTTGAGACAGAATCTCAAGCTGTCACCCTGGTAGAGTACGGTGGCATCCCAGCTCATAGCAACCTCAAACACTTGGGCCTAGGCGATTCTCTTGCCTCAGCCTCCCAAGTAGCTGGGACTACAGGTGTCTGCCACAATGCCTGGCTTTTTTTTTATTGTAGTTGTCATTCTTTAGCAGGCCTGGGCCAAGTTCAAACCCACCAGCCTCAGTGTATATGGCTAGTACCCTAGCCGCTGAGCTATGGGCACTACCTCGTTTCTTCTTTTTTATTCTTATGACTACATATTTAGAGTCCTTTAATTAATACCAGTTGTTTTATATGATTTAAAATATTGAATTGTGGCTTGCAAAGCCGTTAATAGTTACTAAGCTGATGAGACATGCTTTTTATTGTGTGTCTATTTTAAAATAAAAACTTGGCCAGGCATAGTGGTGCACTTCTGTCATCTCAGCATTTTAGGAGGTCAAGGTAGGAGAATTGCTTTGAGGCCGGGAGTTGAAGACCAGCCTGGATGACGTAGGGAGATCCTGACTCTACAAAATATTTTAAAAATTAGCCACATGTGGTGGCATTCATCTATAGTCCCCACCTATTTGGAAGGCTGAAGTGGGAATTTCAAGTTTAGCCTAGGAGGTGGAGGTTGCAATAGCTATTGTGATGCCACTGCACTCCAGCCTGGGTAATAGAGTAAAATCCTGTCTCAAAGGAAAATAAAAAATAAAAACTAAAAAAGATTGGTGGGGGCCAAATAATGTCAGCCTTTCCAATAAGCTTGTTTAATTTTGTTTTGTTATTTAATTTTCCATGTGGTTTATTCTTTAATACAATTATTTATAAATAATTAATACTAAAGTAAAATCTTATAAAACACAGTTTATGGAATTACAAAGAAAATTTTAACTATTATTTGACATTGATTTTTTTTCCTCCAATTGATTTAATTCTTTAAATTAACTTTCATCAGTCAGTAACTTCTTGTGCCTGCCCATGTGTCTAGCTTTGTTCTAGGTACTGTAGAGCACAAAAGAAGGATAAATTGTGGTAATTTTGGAAATAAATTTGAGTTTTACTCCAAAGAAAGTTAGCAAATCATATCAATCTAAAGAATAAATTTTCACTTATTTAAAATGAAGGCCAGGTGTGGTGGGTCACACCTTTAATCCTAGCACTCTGGGAGGCTAAGACAGGAAGATCACTCGAGGCCCAGAGTTTGAAACTAGCCTGAGCACAAGAAGTAAGACCCCATCTCCACGAAAATAGTAAAATTAGCCAGGCATGGTGGTGTGTACCAGTAGTCCCAGCTCCTTGGAAGGCCTCAGCATTTGCATGTTGAAATTACTTCTTCCAGTCATAGTATTGCTGTTTGAGTTGGGCCAAGATGCTTGAAGACAGGCTATAAACTAATCATATAAACTAATCTAATATTAATATTGTGTGTGTATCTTTCTGTAAAATACAACCATTAGAAAAGTATAAAGGCAAAAAAAAAAAAAAGAAAGAAAGAAAAGTATAAAGGCAAATAAAGTAAAAAGTTCCTCTCTCCCAGCATACCAGTAACAAATGGTGTGATGTTTAACGTAAGACTTTAATGTAAGGTTTGGTGAGTAAACTATGCATAAAGGAGGGAGAGGATTAAACTCTTAGCTATTCTAGCCTGTTATTTTGCCTTGCATAGAGGGATAGAAAAGTGGTTTAATAAACCTGGGACTCGCTTTCATATTCTTTTTTTTCTGGGTCTGTTCTGATTCAAATCAAGTAAACTGAGGCAAACTTAATAGACCCCAACATAATGTATCAAATTATCTTTAAAATCAAACACAGTTTTTTAAATATTTTAATTAGTTGTTCATGCATGAAGTTAAGTAGTTCTCAGAGAACTATTTAAACAGAGTTTTATGAGACTTGTTACAGAAAATTTCTTACACAGAAACATGCCATATTCTTCTCCTAAATGTAAACAATTTTTACTCCTTTAACTGATTCTTACGATATGGTATTTACCTCTATATCGTTATCATTAAGCCCATACTTACATCATCATTACTTAATTTTGCCCCTCATCCTCCCAATATATTCCAAATGGGCTAGTTTTCAGCATATATGTTACAATGAGTAGATAACTTGTAATACTGCTAACCTCTGTATAGTCTTACTGTATTTCCTTTTGGGGATATCATTTTGCTTTTCCTGGAATTAATTACCTGTAGATTTTAAAAAATATTTAATTTTCCAAATGTTTATCACTATTTCAACTCCAGATTTCCCCCCAGTTAATTAAATCCTTCAGTTTTCTCAAAATTAGGGTTCTATTAATTTCATCATCTTAAAATTTTGTTATTTTTTTTATTCTTTACTTTAGGATTATTCTTAGGTCTCATAGGCTGGTGAGCTTCTTTGGAGAATATTATTCCATTCCCCTGCATGGAGGGTATATGCCTGGTTACCAGTATTAAATTTAGCAGCCCATTTAAGAAAGAATGATTGGGACACAGGGGAGGTCCCCTGTGTTCAGTTGGTAAAACTCTCTTCTACTCCTTCTAGGTCAGGCTCTCTCAGCCATCAGCACTGTTGACATTTGAACTAGATAATATTTTGTTGCAAGGGGCTGCTGTCCTGTGCATTGTAAGATGTTAAATAGCATCCCTGGCTTCTACCCACTAGATGGCCAGTAGCATACATACTCCTGCACTTGTAACAATTAAAACTGTTTGCAAACTGGGCACAGTGGCTCATGCCAGTAATCCTAGGCCCTCCTAGGCCAAGGCAGGAGGATTGCTTGAGCTCAGAAGTTCAAGATCAGCCTGAGCAAGAGTGAGACCCCATCTCTACTAAAAATAGAAAAAGTGTGACGCAAGAGGATCCCTTGAGCCCAAAAGTTGGAGGTTGCTGTGAGCTAAGACAGCACAGCCTCTATCCAGGGCAGCAGCTTGAGACTCTGTCTCAAAAACATAAAGAATTAAAATAAAAATGTCTGCAGATACTGCTACATGGAAAAAAATCTACCCCCATTTGAGAATCACTACGCTAGGTAGAAAGAGTTAACAAGAAGTCTGATCTGTGTGTGTGTGTGTGTGTGTGAAATGACCTTGGGTTTTTCTTCTTCTGGCATTCTTTTTCTGGAAATTTACTGGATTAAGATTAAATGTAGAATGACCCCGGTTTGGTGAGTGCTTATGTACCTGGAGAACTCTCCATGAAGAACTATATAAGCCTATGAAAAAACACAGACCTTGACTTCCTGGTGTGCAGTGTAACTCTTGTAAAAGAGAATGAACATGTTCCTTGAGGGGCGCTGGAACTTTCAAGGTACTGCTAGTTCCTGTAGAGTACAGAGTTTCCCCAAGCCAGAGTGATTTTTGCACTTAAACTTAAGGTTCCAGGTAAGTCCCCGGGTGGTCTGTATGGACTCCCTCAGAAGGTGGCGTGTCTGATGCTAATGTGCCAACATGCTATCTTTGTCTTCAACTCAGCTATGGTCTGTTGGGATCAGGGGGGTCAGTATCAGTCTGTACCTGAGACCACTGCTGGAACTACCTGCTTTCTTGCATATATTTTCATCCAAACCTCCTGCTTTTAATCCCACTGTCACTTCTGCTGCTGCAGGGGACCTTTGAAGTTAGATGATGTACGAGCACCTGCAGACTGAGTGATCCTCTGCTTCTGTCCGGTGCTGGCCTAGAATTCAGCTTTCCATGGATATGTTGAATTGGTTACCAATTAGCCAAATGCTTTTTAGCTTCCGAAATTTTGTCATTGTTGGTCTTCCTTCTCAGTGTTCTTATCATGACTATCTACATCCCTTTTTTGATCTGGGAGCTTTCCAAGACAGTCCTCAGACTAGTTCTGTCTATGTCTCTTCCTTTGGTCTTATCTATATGTATGACAACTCCTGAATTTTACGACCCACTTCCTGTCTCTTAACCCCCATTGTAATTCCTGTAAAACAGTGGTTCACAACTGGTAGCTATTTTGTCTTTGGAGATATTCAACATTTCTGGTTGTCCATATGGGAATGTGCTATTGGCATTTAGTAGAGACCAGAAGTGCACAGAAGAACATGAAAAATAATTATCTGGCCCAAATAGTGCCAAGGTTGAGAAATCACATATCTAAAATGAGATGACATCTGTCAGACACTCTCAGTGAGGTGACAATTATAGTATGTTCTGTGAAGCCTTCTATTGGTAGTTTCTGATAAAATTCAAGAATGCACCAGCATCTGGCCAGGTGCAGTGGTTCATACCTATAACCCCAGCACTAAGGAAGTCCAAGGTAGAAGAATTGCTTGTGGCCAAAAGTTTGAGACCGTCTGGTCAACACAGCAAGACCCCATCTCAATGAAAACAAATTTAGCTGGATGCAGTAGTGTTCACCTGTAGTCCTGGCTACTTGGGGGGATGAGGTGGGAGGATTGCTTGAGCCTAGGAGTTTGAGGTTGCAGTAAGCTGTGATCATGACATTATACTCCAATCTGGATGACAGAGCTTGTCTCTTAAAAAATTTTGAAAAGAAAGAAAAAAATCAAATCATCTTAGATACCAGGTATAAGGAAATATAAGTATCTTTAGCCAGTATCTCTCTCCTGAACTTTAGGTGTATATATATCCCATCTCAAATCAATATCTCTGTTCAGATGTCTAACATGTATTAGGGTTCTCCACAGAGATGAGTATTAGAGGGGATTTTATTAGGGAAATTGACTTACAGGTTTATGGAGGCTATGGGCCAAGAAGTTGCGTGACAGGCCATCTGCAAGCTGCAGAAGCTGCAATACCAATAGTATAGTTCAGTCCAAGTCAGAAAGCCTGGGAACCAGGCAAGTCAGTAGTATAATTCTTAGTCTGAAGCCAAAGGCCTGAGAACCTGAGGAACTGCTGGTGTAAGTCCTGCAGTCTAAAGGCCGGAAAGCCTAGAGTGCTGATGTCCAAGAGCAAAAGAGTGTCCTAGCGCCAGGAAAAAGAAGAAATCACCTTTTCTCTGCCTTTTTTTTGTTCTTTGGTCCCAGTTGATTGTGATGGTGCCCACTCACATTAAGGACAGGTCTTCCCCACTCAGTCCACTGGATTATATACCATTTCTTCTGGAAACATATCCAGAAATAATGCTTTATCAGCTCTCTAGGTACTCCTTAACACAGTCAAATGGACACCTAAAACTAATCACAAATAGATGTACACCGAAACATCTCTAGTATAGATGACCAGTTATACTAGTATACTATACCAGTATAGTAGTATACCAGTTATACTAGTATACTATACTAGTATAGTATAGACCAGTTAAATTGTTTCTTCCACTGTCTTTTCCATCTAGTTAGTGGTTATTCCATCCTTCCAGTTAATCAAGCAAATCCTTTGGAGTCTTACCTGCTTTTCTTTTTCTTTCTACCTCCCTTCCAGTCCAGCAGCAAATTCTGTTGGCTTTATCTTCAGAATCTATCAAGGATCTGATCACTTTTCACCATATTCACTGCCACCAAGCCAATATCTTGATCTAGATTTTTGCAATCGCTTCCCACCTGGTCTTTCTGTGCTCCCTTCCCTTTAGCATTCTGTCATTCACACTATAGCTAGAATGATCCTATTAATAAAAGGTAAGGCAGAAGATCTCTTTTCAGCCTTGTATCCCAATCATAGTAAAGCCAAACCCCTATAATGGCCTGTAGATCCTTACTTGATCTGCTTTCCCTTTACCACTGACCCTCTTTTTCCTCTCTCTCCTTACCCTGCCAGCCATACTGCGCCCTATGTTCTTTGCCATCAATCAGAGCCTGCCTGACAGCCTTTGTGCTTCTTTTTTTTTTTTTTTTGGAGAGAGTGTCACTATTTCACCCTCAGTAGAGTGCTATGGTGTCACAGCTCACAACAAGCCCAAACTCTTGGGCTTAAGCAATTCTCTTGCCTCATCCTCCCGAGTAGCTGGGACTACAGGCGCCCACCACAACGCCCAGATATTTTTGGTTGCAGTGTCATTGCTGTTTAGCAGGGCAGGGCAGGGCTTGAACCCGCCAGCCTCAGTATATGTGGCCGGCACCCTACTCATTGAGCTACAGGCACCAAGCCAGCCTTTGTGCTTCTTCCCTAGTGTGGATCCCTAGATGCTCTTCTTTCTTTATCTTCATGATACACCCCTTCTTACTACCTTCAGGGATTTGCTCAAATGTCACTTTCTCAATGATTGTGCTATTTAAAAATTAAATTCCCCTTCCTCTGTCCTGTGATTCTTTTTATCTCCTTTTTCTGCTTTATTGTTTTAGTGCTTATCACTATTTAATCATATATCTCACTTATTTTGTTTATCTGTCTCCTCCCACTTGCATATAAGCTTCATGAGGAGAGATATTTTTGATATCTTTGATTTCCTCACGTATCCTTAACATCTAGAATAGTATTTGACTCATAAGAAGCACTTAAATATTTGAACAAATATATGCATGTGTTCAGTCTATCATTTTAAATCTAAAAGTCTACTCTAAAATTATCAACAGTTGTTTTCTTTCAAAATGCTGAATGGAGTACCAGAAGTGAAATAACTTATGTGAAAACTCTTTAATAGTGAAAGTTTCTTTTTTTTTTTTACAACTAAGTTCTCTAGAGATAACAATTACATTTAACTATTTTTGACAAACCCAGTATAAAATAGTTGGTTTTACTGAAGTTTAGCGATACAAAAAACAGAAAAATCGATTTGAGGTTGGTACTGTTTCTTCTTGGGGGTGTGGGTAGTCAAATGGCCCTTCTAAAAGTGATACTGTGACTCATCTTTCTGCCCTCTTGGCTGTTCTCTGAAAGCTACCAAGGACAAGCACATACAATTTCACATCAGCAAGAGTTTGTCTTTTTTCCCTACTTGTCTTTTTCCTGGAGTTTCTTACAGTACTGTCTGTGCTTCAGGCACTTCACATATTTCATCTCTCTGATACTATTCCTTTGGTAAGTACATAGTTCCTTTGACACCAAGACTGAAGAGATTAAGTAGGACAAATTTTTGGGAAGTCTGTATTTGAATTCCAAAACCACAACAATTGCTTCATAATTTTCATTAAAATATTAAAAAAAAAAACCTGACTGTTAAAAATGGTGATTTTCTGAATGTTAAAGAATTCTATCATCCATAGAATGAATTACAGATTAATTTCATCAGTATTCTTATGAAGTCCATGAGCAGTGATCATTTGCTATTTTTAAAATTAAAATCATTGTAGTTAAAATAAATTCTAACAAAGAATCTTTATTTCTCAACCATTGTGAAATATGTTGCAGCTGACTTTGTGGTATTTTTATTCATGTTAACTGAGGAAATAATACTTTTCAAGAAGACAACAATTTGCAAATTTAAATAGTAATTGCATGTTACAAATTTTATATAAAATAGTTTACTGATTAAAGGTTAACATTAAAATGTACCTTTTTACTTTTCAGATAGGATTTAAAATTTAATGATTGCATTGAATTTGGAATTTTATACATGAAAATGTGTCGTTTTGTTTTGTTTTGTTTTTAGAGACAGAGTCTCACTTTATCACCCTCAGTAGAGCGCTGTGGTGTCACAGCTCACAGCAACCGCCAACTGGGCTTAGGTGATTCTCTTGGCTCAGCCTCCTGAGTAGCCGGGACTACAGGCACCCGCTACAACGCCAGGCTGTTTTTTTTTTTGCAGTTTGGCCGGAGCCGGGTTTGAACATGCCACCCTCAGTAAATGAAGCCAGCGCCCTAGCCACTGAGCCACAGGTGCCACCCATGAAAATGTATTTTTAAAGTAAAAATACTCTTTAAAGATAATGCTGTAGTTATAGAAGACTCAAAAGGTTTTGTTTTTTTTTTAATTTGATAGGCTTTAAAAAACAAAGGGTTCCCATCGTAAGATTTATAATATAGTCATCAAATTTTCTTAAGATTCAGCAAAACTTTTTGCCAAATTCAAAGTTAGAGGTATCAGATGAAAAAAGTGGCTAAAGATTTGGTAAAAGCCAGGAGGAAAGTCTAGTTCACACACATTTTTCAAGTATCACCCCACCCCAACACAGACATATATGCTCTGATTCTTTTTTTTTTTTCCCTGATTCTTATTGTGTGTGTTTCTTGAAAATCTGTACATTTGTTCTCTACAAAAGTAAAAAGCACCTGTATTTGATTTTAGGTCTGTATTGTTTAGGTCTAATTGTTTCAGATTTGTGGGACTCTGATAAAAGACTTTCTTGAATAAAAGTAGAAATATATTCATATATTTAAAATTAATAAGGGTATACAATATAAAAAATAGTTGTAAAAGTTTTCAAACATTTACTGGCTATATAATTGTCCAGTAAAGAGAGGAAAATGGAAAATTATAGCAGCTACTATATTGAGCACTTACTCTGTATTAGGAACCATGCTTTACATATCTTAACGCTCCAATTCTGCACACCACTTTGTGGAACAGCTACCATTACTTCTGTTTTACAGTGGTAAGAACTAAGGCAGAGAGTGACTAACTTGCCTAAGATTTTGAACCCAAGCAGACTGATAGTAGAGCTCATGCCACCATATCGTGCAACTTCATCATAGAACTGAACAACAATCAAGGCAGGAGAAAACTGCTTTCAGAGCCAAACTTAGAACCACTTAGGCAGGAGAAAAAAGGCAAAGAGATTTATGCAGTAACATCCCCATCTTGTGGTGTTTTTGTATATTTTTGAGTATTTTCAGTAGTTAATATTTAACAACTCTGAAGTTCTCAACCAAGTAATTAAGGCTTAAATAAAATTCGGATGAGGACTGGCAGTTTCCTACTCTTACAATAATGGTTATTATTATCACTTACTTAATTCTTATAGCAACCTTTAGAGCAGCAGTTCTCAACCAAAGGGTCACAGCATTAGGAAGGTTGAGAACCACTGCTTTAGAAGTAGATGCTGTTATTATCCCCATTTTTCGCATGAGGAGACAGGTTAAATGAGAGGCCCAGAATCACAATGCAGGGTAAATGGCCAAGCTAGAGCTTGAATTCAGAGTCTGCATTCTTAACCATCATGCTATGCTTATTTTCAATATAATATTTGTGAAAAATGCATGCATATCAGTAAGGATGAATGTAACTCTTTTTATTTAAACACTAATGAGTGGTCATAAACCTCCACTTTTTTTCTAGCTATAATCTAAAGTGTTAGCTATCATAAAAGAACGGTTTTATTTGTAACCACTGCTCTGGTATAAGACCCTTTCTTGGTGATGATTTGGCTCCTATGTTCAGATGAGAGCTTTGCCATATGTACCCTTCTGTGCCTACCCCAGGGATTCTGGCATGTAAATGATACATCATTTTAATATACTACATATTCAATTCAAGAACATAGTGATCCATAACTTACTTCACAGAGATTTGTGGAGAGGTTCAGAAAGATTAATAGAAAATTTGGCAACTCTGTAACACAAATGAAAGCTTTTGGAACTGAGAAGTTTAGAGCTAAATCTATGTGGAGAATTGACCCTCATATTTATTTTTCTTGTATGTTTGGAAAATAGTGATGAAGAGTAGGTAAAAGTTAGACTTGGGGAAGATAAATTTTTTTTTGTAAGAAAATATTTAAGTGCTTTATAGGATGGGACCTAATTAACATTAAGGAAACTATATTACTCCATAAACTATTTTTTTTTTAATTTCAGGTTAATGTGAGGGTAGAAACCAAGTCACAGTTTTTGAATTTGTTAGGTAGAGTCCCTCTTGTGGTTATGTCCTGCAACCAAAACATGTGCCATACAATCCATAATTATTTTTATCCTTGTTATAACATAAATGAGGTTTTAATCTTTGTTTACATAGGTACAATTTTGTAATGTTTTTTTTCCCTTCATATACATATATCTTTTTTTACTAAGTGTGTGCTGAACTTTAAGAGCTATATAGTGTTCCATCATCCATACCATTTAACATGGTACACAGTCTTCTCTTACTAAATAATTAAACCCATAAGCATTTGGAAATACATGATGGGAGCTTATGCAAGGTTAAGAGAATAGGATTTTTTAAACTTTTATTTAAAAATAGTATATCAAATTTGCAAAAACTTGAAAGAAATGTAAAAATAGCTCATAAACTTATTAGCCAGATTCACTGATTTTTAACATTTTACCACACTTATTGTTCTATGTCTATATTTCTCCCCTGAACCATTAGAGAATTGGTTGTATTTATTATGCCTCTTCTGTCTCTATTTCCTTAGAACAAGGGTATTAGCAGTATAGATGTGATAAGCTTCCTTTTGATGTAGTAATTGAAACAGTGCTGTAGAATATGTTTAATAAGAAAATATAGAAGGAATAACAAAAAGTCTTGATCTGGCCAAACATTGAACACTAAGACCAAGCAGAAATCATTATTCATGCGTTTCTATCAATATTTGAGTGCCTAGGCACTGTGCTGGGCTGTGAGGGATACATTGGTGAACATAATACACAAAGTCCTTAATGAGGTTATATTTAGTGTATGGGGTGGCGTGGGGGAGATAGATGCAGACAGTCAGATAGGCAGTACAATGGGGTAGGTTCTGTGGTAGGCAAGACAAAACTTTTTTGCTTTCAAGATCGTTTATGACTTTGATGATGAATTACAGAATATATTACAACTCAAAAGATAAAGGCTTTGGGGAAGAAAAATTGCAGAGAATTATGGGATATATTAGTGGAGTGGATATATTATGGGATTATAGCATGAAATTGGGAAATTTGACAGTGGAGAGGAGAAAATAATGGTTTAACAAGAGAAAGGTACCCAGAAGAACTGAACATTCTTCTGTTCTCCCCACACTCAATGGCCTGATCTAGTTGAGTATCAGATACTGAATATACAGGGTGGGATCTAGGACATATTTTAGCTTTGGAGGGAGAACAAAGGATATTTAGGAGGAAGGGTAAGAACATGGGTATAGTTACAGGATACACTTTAGTCATAAAGATCCTCATGACTGGTGGATGTGATATGCTTAGGAAAGGGAGGGAAGTGGAGTCATATGAAGAGGGAAGCTAGAAGCCTGAGAAACAAGGAATCTTAGAACAGGCTTTGAATGGATGACTTAGCAGAGTGAGAGGAAAAGAGTTTAAATGTTTTACCACAGAAAATAAGTAAATGGGGTGGTAGCTATGTTAATCAGTTTGATTTAAGCATTCCACATTGTATATCAAATCATCACATTGTACCCCGTAAATGATACAGTTATGATTTTAATTAAAAATCAATAAAAGGGAAAAAAAGAAATGATACACTAAATCTAAGTATCTCAAAAAAAAAAAAGTACTGCCAAACAGTGGTCAAGGCCCAGTTGAGGTTTATTGGCATGAATTGGAATTGGACATATGTTTCTGCATAGTTCTTCCATAGAATTCTACTGTCCAGAAATTGTTAACCTCAAATTACCAACAGTTAGGATCTTCTGGTTCTTACCTTTATAATTTTTTGCATAAAAGAATGAAAGGTAATTGCATGCAATGTTTCATTACTGTTTGGTTTCATTTCAGTGACCCTTTTCTTTTCCTGCATGGTACTGAGAGCTTCCCTTTTCACCTTCTTTACCTATCATTTTCTTCCTTCCTGCATTTTCACAGCATGCTATTTCTCTGAGATGTTCCAGCAAGCAGGCCAAGCATCATATTGACTTCACAGAAGAACAGGCTGAGCTGACACCTGTAAGTTCTATAAACTTGTCACGGGACTACTTAAATATCAGTGAAGAATGCGTTCATTAGAACTCCAAAAGATGAAACTTTTCATATAACCTCAGTTTTTCAGATAAAAATTAAACCAAACAAAAAATAAATGAGCAAAGACAAATAAGCAACTTCATGATATTGGGCCATTGAATGTTAAATTTTGTGGTAAGATTAAATAGGTAGTAGCCTCTGTGATGTAGAAAATTTTTATATTAGAGCCTGAAACCACATGCTTTCTTTTTTATTCTGAAGCTAAGGACTTTGTAAATTTCTTAAGATAGTAACAGATTTGATTATTCTTCAGAATGGATATATCAAGTGGAATCTTTCTTCTGCACTGTTGCTTAACTGAAAAACTAGTTTGTTTCTTCAAAAAATGGATTCTCTGGTCAGCAGTTAACAAATCTGTATGCTTCAGAGCCTACACTTTCCCATTTGATAGCCACTAGTCACATATGGCTATTAAGTACTTAAATTGTGGTTAATCAAAATTGCTGTAAGGATAAATATACACTGGATTTCAAAACTTAGTATGAAAAATCTCACTTTTGGGGGGAGGGGAACAGAGCCTTAATTTGTCACCTGTAGTAGAGTGCTGTGACAACATAGCTCACAGCAACCTCGAACTCCTGGGCTCAAGTGATCCTCTTGCCTCAGCCTTCCAAGTAGCTCTGCTATAGGCACCAGCCACAATGCCTAGCTGTTTTTTTAGAGACAGGGTCTTGCTCGTGCTCAGGCTGGTCTTGAAGTACTGAGCTCAGGCAATCCAACCGCCTTGGCCTCCTGAAGTGCTGGGATTACAGGTGTGAGTCACTGTGCCTGGCTCATGAATATTTTTGTATTAATTACTAGTTGAAGTATTTTGGATAGTTTTGGTTAAATAAAAGATGATATTTAATGTTTTATTTTTTCACTTTTTAAAATTAAGGTAGCTAATAGAAAATTTTTCATTACACCTGTGTCTTGTATTATATTTCCATTGGACAGTGCTGCTTCAGAGTCATTTGTAAAGCATTAAAAAAAAAAAAAAAAGTAAGGCTCAATGCTCATAGTACAGTGGTTACGGCGCCAGCCCCATACACTGAGAGTGGGGGGTTCCAACCCAGCATGGACCAGCTAAACAACTTTAACAACTGCAACCAAAAAATAGCCAGGCATTGTAGCGGGCACCTGTAGTACCAGCTACTTGGGAGGTTGAGGCAAGAGAATCGCTTAAGTCCAAGAGTTTGAGGTTGCTGTGAGCTGTGACACAATGGCACTCTACTGAGGGCAAAAAAGTGAAACTCTGTCTCAAAAACAAAAACAAGAAAGCTATAAATCCCTGAACCCCACCCAGCTAAATCATATTTCCTCTAACCCCTTTCTTTCTTCCTTCTCTCCCTCCCTTTCTTTTAAGAATACTGGAATTGGGGGACCTCACCTAATGTGCATGATGCAATGGTACATTTCAAAACTATTAAGAAATGAGTATAATTGTGATGGATGTGTTACTTAGTTCAGTGTAAGCATTTCACATTGTAAATTAAAGCAGTACCCTGAACCCCATAAATGCATCAATGTACAAAGTTATGATTTAATAAAAAAAATAATAAGTAAAAAGAATACAGGAAATTTCAGTAGTAACCAAGTGAATTGATTTCACATCCCACTATTAGGTTATATCCTGCAGAGTGAAAAGCACTTCTCCATCCTCAGCTCTGGCCCCTCCTCCTCCAACATTCCCAAGCATCAGCTGCTATAATATTTGCATTATCATCTACTTATTTGTTCTGTCAAACAGCAGTTCTCAACCTTTTCTATCCCAACACTTAATAACAATTTATTAACACCATCTTTACTATCCCAAATGAAATGTGTAGATAATAAACCTACTTATATATTTATTTTTTATATGAATGTAATACTCTAACACATACTATGAAGGTGAAATAACCAAAAAGTAATTATAATAAAATAACTATTTCAAGGCTGGATGCCATGGCTCGTGCCTGTAATTCTAGCACTGTGGAAAGCAGAAGTACATGGATTGCTTGAGCTCAGGAGTTTGATACCAGACTGCTGAGCCAGAGTGAGACTCTGTCTCTGCTAAAAATAGGAAAACTAACCAGGTGTTGTGGCAGGCATCTGTGGTCCTAGCTACTGGAGAGGATGAGGCAAGAGGATTGCTCATGCCCAAAAGTTTGAGGTTGCTGTGAGCTATGATGACACCACAGCACTCTACTCAGGGCTACAGAGTGAGACTTTGTCTTAAAAAAAGAAAATCTATTTCAGTATGTAAATGCTTGGCCACTGCTACTGAAAGACATAGGGAGACGGTCAAACTCTATACCCACTTATAATCAAGAACTTTAGATTTAAGGGAAATGTGGTCAGAAGTCTTTTTTTTTTTTTCTTTTTGGCTAGGCAAGAAGTATAGGAAAAAGATAGCAGAGACCAGGCAGAGTGGTTCATACCTATAATCCCAGAACTTGGGCAGGCCAGTGGGAGGACTGCTTGAGACTAGCCTGGGCAACATGGAAAGATTCTATCTCTACAAATTAAAAAAAAAAAAAAATGTCAAAAAAAAGGAAGAGCAGAAATATGAGTGGACCTCAGAATTGAAACATGTTATGATTGATGATAGCAGACATGACATATTTGTATATGGTAACAGAAAAAGGAAAAGAACCTTAACTGAAGTAGGGATAATATACTGAAACAATTTACAAAGTAGAAAAAATGGGAACATACAAAATTTTTGCATTTGAGATGAATATATTTATAATGGTGTGACAAAATCATTCCCAGTGTTATAATGTGAGGTAATGATAAAGATGATTTTGATTTTTTTTTTTTTTTTTTTGGAGACAGAACCTCAAGCTGTCACCCTGGATAGAGTGCAGTGGCATCACAGCTCACAGCAGCCTCCAATTCCTGGGCTCAAGCGAGTCTCCTTCCTCCACCTCCCAAATAGCTGGGACTATAGGCACCCGCCACAACGCCCGGCCATTTTTTTGGTTGCAGTCACCATTGTTGTTTGGCAGGCCTGAGCTGGATTCGAACCCGCCAGCTCAGGTGTACGTGGCTGGTGCCTTAGCCTGTTGAGCCAAAGGCACTGAGCCATTCGATTTTTTTATAATGTAGATTCTCATTGTGTTATAAATATATGTAATATTTTAAACCATTATTAATGAAGGTCTTTAAATGCATTAACTTTTTTTAATGAAACATTAAATGAAATCCCTTCTTTTCATATGTTTTCGCTAATATTTCATTCTTAATTCTGTTAAAAGGAATTTCATATCTCTCCTGTCATTTACTTGCATGTGACAGAGTACACAATACTGCCAGATGTGATACAGTGATTCTTTTTTTTTTTTTTTTTTTTGTAGAGACAGAGTCTCACTTTATCGCCCTGGGTAGAGTGCCGTGGCATCACACTGCTCACAGCAACCTCCAGCTCTTGGGCTTAAGCGATTCTCTTGCCTCAGCCTCCCTAGTAGC
>CAUYON010004845.1:0-36698 GCA_963573935.1 Arctocebus calabarensis | reverse complement strand
AAAGTGTTCTGATCATGAAGGGATGCTGGATATTGTCAAAAGCTTTTTCTGCATCAATTGAGAGAATCATATGGTCTTTATTTTTTAATTTGTTTATGTGCTGGATTACATTTATAGATTTATGTATATTGAACCAGCCTTGAAATCCTGGGATAAAGCCCACTTGGTCATGATGTATAATTTGTTTGATGTGTTGCTGGATTCTGTTTGCAGATCTTGTTGAATATTTTTGTGTCAATATTCGTTAGTGATATTGGTCTATAATTTTCTTTTCTTGTTGGGTCTTTCTCCGGTTTATGTATCAAGGTGATGTTTGCTTCATAGAATGTATTGGGTAGTATTCCTTCTTTTTCTGTATTTTGGAAGAGGTTTAGTAATATAGGTACTAGTTTCTCTTTAAAGGTTTGGTAGAATTCTGACGTGAAGCCATCTGGTCCCAGGCTTTTCTTTTTAGGGAGATTTTTTATTGTTGTTGCTATTTCAGAACTAGGATGCCTCTTTATGGCAGAGGCCATCTTTCTCTTACTGGTTGAAACTTTTTTATAGATTCCATGATAAAGATAATAAAACTCAGAGAGTATGTCCTTCTTCCTTCTAGGGTCAGTTTTTCAAGTTCTCATTTTTTCCCCTTGGGACCTTCTTCTTTCTAGGGTCATTGACAATTAAAAACAAATCCATGTCCTGATTGGGACACTCTGGCCAAAATCCATTGCAGCAGAAAATACTAATGCTACATCCTTAAAAAGGAAACAGAAAGGGAGGAAGGAAGAGGTGGGAGACTATTTCCATTGCATCTCCCACTCTGTATTACAAAGAAAGCATAGTTCCTTTCATTTTATATGTTTTCTTGGATCTCAGTTGTTTAGGTTTAAATTAAAGAACAGGTGGGTCATTAGCCCTTCAGTTGTGGCTGAATGTGCATTCATTTTTCCTTTCTGATTACTGTATGTTTATATTTTCTCTTTTTCTGCTGTGCTGGCTAGTGCCTCAAAGTCAATATTAAAGAGAAAGATGCAGTCATCCTTGTCTATTTCTGATAGAAAGAGAATGACTTTAACATTATTGCATGGTATTTATGGTAGATACACTTGATCAGATTAAGGATGTTTCTTTCCCTCTCTTCCACTTTAATGTTTCTCTCATAAATGAATGTTAATTTTCAAATGCATTTCTTGCATCTATTGAGATCCTATTTTAAGAAAAATCTGTTATTGTGGGACATTACAAGAACAACTTGCATAATATCAAATCAAACCGAAATTAACAGAATAAATCAATTCAGTCACAATATTTTATAAATTGTGAGATTTAGCTTGCTGATATTTTTGTTTAGAATTTTGCATCTCTGTTCTTGAATGAGATTGACTTATAATTTCCTTTTCTTATTTTATCCATGTCATATTTTGGTATAAAGAGCAAAACATTTTTGTGTGTTTATAAAATATACTACTATTAAAGGTGATTAGGACTGATTGAGAAAATTATAGGTGATTTTGTTTTCTTTCTAATTTTCTGCATTTTCTACTTTCTCCCATAAAAAGGTATTATGCATGTATATGATCACAAATCATTCATACAAACACAAAAATAATCATAAATACATGCATATTGCCTAGTGGAGGGTTTGATTGTTGATTCCAAGATATTGGATCCCTCAAAAGGGATCCAGTGACCCCTCAAAAGGAGCCTGGACTGCTAGAATGTAATATAGTAGAAAGCAGGGGACTTGGAGGCCCAGGTTTAAACATGTAACTAGTTGTATAACCTTGGGCTATTCCACCAACCTCCTCTGAATTTTCATTTTTTTCACTTGTAAAATGAGGGATCTAATTCATACTCATGCTTACCTCATAGAGTTGTAGATCATTTTAAAGTATTATGAATGTGCTTTGTAAGTTAATTCGTCTGTACACACCTATGTATATGAGCATATATACATGTCATATACATATCAAATGTGTAATGTGTTTACAGAGAGAGTGAAAAGGAACTGATTTAAGGGACTCAAATAAAAGTTGATAAAGGCCTAATTTGGCCTGTTCCTTTATTAGGGAGCATCTGAAGATCTGGTCGCTCCCTGGTTGAATTGGGGTCACAGTTTAGAAGAGAAGGAACACACAGCTGCAGCTTGGCCTCCGCAGCAGTTTGCCACCTTCACTGAAACTTGTGGTCAAGAGTCATTCTTATTTTATGCTTCTTGCTCTGTACCTATCAGAACAATATTTTCCAAGAATTGTTCATTCAAGTTTTGTGGTTTATTGGCAAATGAAAGTTCACAAGGTGGAAGAAGTGGTTGGCAAAAATAAAGAACAGAGGTGAAAGGTAAAAGGCAAGAGGAAACTGAAGTTCCTTTATTATGATTGGTTTAGTCCTTTTCCAATAAACAGGTGGAGGCAGAGACAATTGACAGATAAATAGATATAAGCAGGAAAATAAAAACAAAATTATTAATATAAGCAGCAGTATTCACAACCATCCTCACATCCTTCTCTCTCCTCCCGGCACACACATAGGAGCTCCCTGTGGCTCCCCATGGCTCCCTATGGCTCCTAGTGAGTTGAACAGAAGCATCTGCACAGCACTAGTAGATATGACAGGCAATGGAAAAGGGACAAAATATAAAGGCGATGACAAATGTCTCAATTGTTTGTTTTTGTTTGTGTTTTTAAAGAGGGAAAGATAGGAAGAGGGAGAAAAGCTATGAGAATTGGAATTGGGAGAGTTTGGAGGTAAGGGAAAAAAAGAGCAGGAAGGAAAGTTTGGGGTACAGCTTTCATTCCTGCGAGTGATACTGAGAAGGCAGAGATGGGGAGAGAACATTACAGAAATGGTTTCCTGGGCATAACGTTTTAATAGCCTGAGCAAGGATGTGAATTTCTTTTTGTTTGCTGATCTGAACTATTAATATATTTCTTTTAAATATGCCACACCCTTCCTCTTCCCCACTCCTCTCTACCACCTCTTCCCTCCCCTTCCCTAGATTATACTTGTGTTTTTCTTTCGAGGGGAAGGAGGGAGGGGGATTGGTGGGATCTCAACTAATGTGCACAGTTGAGGGTGTTCAGCACGCCCCCTGGGTGAAGGGCTTAACAACAACTTGAACTTTACCTCAGAAATGAAAACAATGTAACCTAAACATTTGTACCCTCATATCAATATGAAATAAAAAATAATATATGTGATACATTTTTTCGGCTGAAGCAATCAGAATCTCAGTTACATTTAGGTTATTCATAAAAATTTGCTTTGGAAATAAAAGGCTTAAACAAAACTGTATACATTTGTAGATTTTCCTTTTCTTACCTGGGATATTAGACAGATATTGGTCTGTGATATAAGGAGACAAGGAGAGACAAGTCTCACTGAATTATTCCCATCAGTCATTATTGTTAATCAAAATAGAGCTATTTAGTACAAATATGAGATAGGAATTTCCCCCTGAACTCACATCAGTTCTGTGAGAATGCCCCTCTGTGGCCCAGATCTCATCAAAATAATTCGTATTCACTTTTGTAATGTCACCACATGCTCAAGGGCTACTTTTTATTCAATATTTCCCCCATATGGAAAGAAGAAAAGACATCTAACTTCAAAATGCTGAGGGAAGAAGAAAAATGCATGGAGAAAACAATCTTTGAACATGCTGAGTAAATAAAAAGATAAGATGGTGTTGCAGTCACTGCTGGTGTCCTGCCTAAATACCCTTGGCACTTGCTTTCTCGTGCACACCCCCTCTTACTGCAAGGGCCTCCAGCTCTCCATGGGAGGGCTTTCTCTTGGCCTGTTAGGGGAGAGTCAGAGCAGTTGACTATGAATATCTCTGAGGACAGCTTAGAATTAATGATAAATGGGGGGTGATGGGTGAAAATCCCAGCCTTTTTGCTCCTTGCTGGGGATAATTAAAAAGGTCCTATACTTTCTATCAGAGTCTATCAATTGGAGTTGAGCCTTAACTGTCCTTGTGGTAATTTACTTGGTGATATATATATCCTTTATGGGTTTCCTTCCTTCCCCCTTCCTTTTTAGTGAGAACTATTGACCCTGATATTCTTGTCTTAGGGCTGGCTTCTGGGGGTAGCCCTCCCAAGAAGGACAGGCATGGGAAGCATTTGGAGGGGAGGAAGAACATCAGAGACAAACTCCCCCCTTTTTCATTGTGCCTCAGTTCAGATCTTCCCCTTCTCGTGTGTTCTTTTCCTGGAGTTAGGCTTTGCAAGAACAGCATTGTTCTGCATAAACCATTTGAAATAAAGACAAAATGTCTGCACGACGAGCATCTAATGGATGAGCTATCACAATGAAAGGGACAAAGACTTAAGAGGGAAGTTAGTGCTTTCTCTAGCACTCTGAGAACAAAAAAATCCATTTCAGATTGATCTCTTTCTTAACATTCTCCTTGCTCCCTAACCCCCTCACCTCACTTCATAAATCCAGGCAGCTATCTACTTCAGCTTTCAGATGGCACGCCTCTGACCCAGACTGTCTCCCAGAAAACTTTGACAAGAAATGCATTTTTAAAGATTTAATTTAGTGTTTTCTATTTATATTTGGTGTTCTAATCATGTGTCAGAGCCTTTTCTAGGATAGTGAAGACAGTAGTCAGAAAACAAATAGTGAGGGGACTGCCCCTGGCAGTTAATGTTTAGTACCTTCTGAGATGGCAGAGAAAGTAAAAAATGATTCCTAATGATTGCTGGTAACTGTGGTATCAGCAGAATACACTTATACACATAATTAAAAATGACATTTTTTTGAAACTCATTAGTTTTTGGATTTTTTTTTTTTTTTTAGAGCTACATTGGGCTTAAGTTTATTCTTCTTACATCTTAAAAAAAATGTGTAACCAAGTTTCCGAGTGCACAAGCCACTATGAACTCTGCTGGTAGATGGAATTCAAAGCGGTACCATGATAATTATTTTCCATCTTGGGATTGAGGCCATCCACAGGGACCCCTTGAGGCTATTCTTCTTTCTCCAAGCTCCATAATTATTACTTTGTACTCTTCATTACTAGTTCTGCCTCCTTCTTGGAGTAGTGGGCTCTTCTAAGGATGTCACTATGTCTGAGTCATCCGTAGATTCCAGACAACAGTGAACACATAGTGAGCGCTCAATAAATGGTTGTCAAGTTGAATTTGCAAGAACTTCATGCATCCATCTGAATATAGATAATAGATGTGGTAATTAAAAATGGCTTTCACTTTTGAAGGCAACTGGACATAGATCTTGGCTTTCGCAAACTTTAATTATTAACTTGGGTAATTGGTATAAAAACCCTGCAGTTCTTCAGGTCCTAGTAATTATTTATTTTTTTTCTTTATTTTCAAATCCACCAGCCCTGGTGTACGTGGCTGGTGCCTTAAGCATTGAGCTATAGGCACCAAGCCAGGTCTTAGTAATTATTCTACAATTTGGACTTGTCACTATTTCACATTGTCCTTCTTCTATTTCTTTTTATTGTTAAATAGTATTTTCTATATTTCCAAAGAAAAAACTTTTTGGAAGGCCAAAAGGAAATAAAATGTAAGATAAGATGATGCTTAAAGTTTCAGAAAAGGAAAAAGATAATTTCAAAGATAAAATAATGTATGTTTTAAAAAAAATGTATGTTTGTGCAAGATTATGTGAAGTCAGTTCCATTTAGGCAACGTTAACTTAGCACTTACTATTAGCAAAGAACTCTGGCAAGCATTCTGAGGAATGCAAAGGTTAATAATAATCCTCAAGAAGCAACTAAACACTTTAAAAGGTGATTATCTTTACTTACTTAGCACAATGATTGATTAGGCCAGGCTTTGGAAATGTCAAATTTAAAAAATTATATATATAGTATTTGTGAAATAGACTATACATGTATCTATATAATAGTTTTAAAAAGGTAAAATGAAGCTTAAGAAGACTCCAGAAATGAGAAGTGGGACTGGAGAAGATTTTTTTTTTACATCCTTCTAAGCAGGATATAATTTTCAATATTTCTGTAAGTATATGTACTGTTTTTATAATAAAAATGTTTTTAAAAGTAAAATAAATAATTATCAGTCTTCAGAGAACTTGACATACCCTCGCAGAACTTTAATGCATTACTTGCTGTGTTGGATGATTTGCAGAGACGGCTGCCACGCATTTCTTCCCTTCCTGCATGTGCACGTCACTCCACCTATAAAAACTGGGGGCCACTTTCCCTACCCTGTGACTTGTAATTCATGTGATGCTGAACCAGTTCTGAACCTAACATTTAAAAAGCCTGGCAGACTTTGCTTTAGCTCAGGGGAAGCCAGAGGCTATGTAGGACATGTAACTTATCCAAGACCACTCGTGGTGGGAAAGCCCAAGCTAGTCACATGGAGAGGCCAGTTGAAAGATATGTTAGTTTCCTGTGAATTCCATAACAAATTACAGCACACGTTGTGGCTTAAAATGGACGGAAATTTATTCTCTCCTAATTCTGGAGGCCAGAAGTTTGAAATTCAGATGTTGGCAGGGCCAGGCTCTTTTTGCATCTTCCCCAGGGGAGAAATCGATTCTTACCTCTTTCAGCTTCTGCTGGCATTGCTTCACTTGTGATTACATCACTCTAATCTCTGCCCCTGTCCTCACCTCCTCTTTTCTGTGGCTATCTCATTGTGAAAATCCATTCTGCATGTCTCTTACAGGAGTACGTGTGACTTACATTAAGGGATCAGCAGAATAATTCAGGATAAACCTCTGTCCTCAGAATCCTTAATTTAATTGCATCTTTTCCAACATAAGGTAATAGCTGCAATTTCTGGAATTAGAATTTAAAATTTCTGGAAATTAGAAAGTAAATAAATTTGTGGAAGAAACTTTTTTCTCCTAACCTACCACAGAATAGTACTGAGATGTCACTTTTTTTTTCTCTTTTTTTTAATTCAGGTAAACTTTCAGCTGAATATAGCCAAGTGAGTGATGCCCCCTGAAGGTAGGTACATGAACCACCCAGCTGAACCCAGTCAACACATATTCAGAAGAAATAAGAAATCATTATTCTTACCCACAAATTTTGTGGTAGTTTGTTATGCAGAAATAGATAAAGGAAACATGCAATATATTCATATTTTTGGACATATTAAAGAAAATTGTTTTTTCTTCTTATCAACATTTTAACTCTTTTGAATTTTTTCTCTTATAAGTTTAACAATAAAGTGAAGAATAAAGATTTATTCTTCTTCTTTTTTTCTTCCCCATCTGTCTATTCTTCTAGCTCCTTCTTCCTTCTTAAGCTACACAGTGGTCAAAGAATTCCTTGAGTCTTATTCCAGCCCTTTATTCTCCTTGTAAGTCTCTCAGGTTCTGTTTATACTGCATCACCCATATAGTACACAGAGTAATAATTCGGGGTAGACTGGAATTCTCAGTCAAACACCTCCCAGCTATGTGGTCTTGGCCAATTTCCTTCTCTGAGCCTTCAGGAAACTGGGGTAGTTCACAAGGTGCTGGGCAGGGGTTGAGGGCTTGTAGGCAATGCCTATCCCTAGCAAGGTCTTAGTAATTATTAGGTCTTACTATTTCCTTCGGCACTCTTGGGTTAATTGGAAATAGCCTTCCTATTCATGCCAGGAAGCAGTGTGAGTGGAAGGAAGAAAGAAAAGTGGCTAGAAAGAGAGGAGATCCAGAAGGGCTGGAAAAACCTCAAACCAGGGAACAAATCAGTGAAGACTGGTTTCTACATATCGAACAGAGAAATGCTGGTCTGGGCACTCCTGGGCCCCACTTAGACTTTGGGCATCTTCCTCCACACTTCTGCCCGAGATCTTATTTTCTGAGACTGCAAGTACTTAATATCCTCCTCACTTACCGCCCCCTCCTACATCTCTCCCTCTTGGATTTGTTTCTTATCTATTTTCAGCCAGCCAGGATGTGGAAAGGGATGAGAAGCCAGTCCACTTTGTGGATGAGTGTAGATGTCTGCCTTCTAGAGCCGGAGTTGGAGGCGCAAACCCGGGGAGGGCAGCTGCCAAGAAGACATAATCCTGTTCACGAATGACGGCTTCTGCGCTGTTTAGCTTTGTTGGGGATGAGAGGAGACCCTACTATAAGATCTGTTGCTTTTCTCCTAGTGCAGCAGACAGCAGCAAAGACCTGTGAATTTCCAAACTCTTGCCCTTCAAGGTAAGGAGCCTTGTGCGGCGTCTTTAGTGAGACACTGCCCAGGGGAGTCACATGCATGTGGACGATCTCTTATCCTGGCCAGAAATGAGCTACATGACTACACATTCATCGATACTCTGCAGGGACCCAAGTGAAAATGGTAAGCACCCTTGCCTTATGTCAAATGGTAAGAGCTGGTTTAGAGTCCTGCATTTACCCTTTCAAAGCTCAAAGTATTTGATTTTTGAACCTTGGTTTCCTCATCTGCAGAATGGGATGCTACCTACTCCACAGCAGGGAGTTTTAAGTGTAGGGAAAGCACCTGGCATGTGTTTGTTGCTCCACACACATTTGTAAATGAAGGACTGGCATGTGGGTGGTACTCTGTAAACACTCCCCCCATCACAGGTCGGGAGGACAGAGAGCAGACAGGGGAGGGGAAAGGGAAAAACCATTTCAACCAATATTCATTCCAACACCAGAGGTTCACACTAAAAAATGCATTGGAACCAAGCAGGTCAAATGAATTTCAAATTCTTTATCACATCTCACATGGGGAGGTGGTGTCTAGGTCCTTTCCATGTGAAATGGAGTGGTTTATAAATGCTTCAGCCAGCACAGTATAACTCAGACACTAGGTTATAAAAGACCACTCAGGACCACCTGCTCTTGGTTTTCTTAGGACGCTCTTCCCATATGGGGAAGCCAGCTACCATGTAAGAAGTCTGAGATGACCCTCCTTAGACTGCCACATTACAGAGGCCACAAACACATGCTCCAATATACAGCTCCAGTTGCCCCCGCCCCCCAGCCAATGTTAACTATGTCAACCACAATTGTAGGAGCAGCCATCTTAGACACCCCCACATTCCCCCCAGCTGAAACTTCAGTTGACTGCAGACCAGCTGACATCTGGGGGTAACTACAAAATCATGAGCAAAATAAATGGCTGCTTTAAACTGTAGACTTTGGATGTATTGTCACACAGCAATAGATGTCACCAGAACAGACTTGGAATTGGATAGTGTGTTCTTAAATAGAGTGGACAGCTGGCTTCATGCAAGTGCCATCTTAGAGGGATTCAGATATCAGCTGGGCAGATGTACATCTAAAGGATGCTACAAGTGGAATTTTGTGAAATCTCTTGTATTTTTTTTTTAATATATGGCTTACTAATTAAATTTTTTTAAAACACAGTATGAATTACACCAAAGCAGTCCATGTTCCAGTAAAGTCTGTGAGCTGCCAATTTGCCACATCTGCTGTCCACAGAAGCAAGGGGATGTCTGCCTGCCCCACGCTGTCCAATGTCTTCCTGTAAACTGAGAAAATCCGCCCTCACTGGCCACAAGCCACACAGGAACACCTCCTGCATAATGGCTTAGCATCTGAAGCCCAGCGTTTAAGTAAGCATTCACACATTCCCAGTTCCAAGCTGAAAAAAACCTGCTCTCACCTCACTAGAGACTGGAGCTTTGACCCATTTAAGGCAGACAGTAAAATAGCGATTAAGGGAGTGTTGTCCCTGGTGTTATGATTGGGAGGAAATGAAAGGAGTTGGAGGGAGAAGGAACCCAGGAGGGGTGGATGAAAGAAAAATTCCTGGAGAACAAAAGTTCACCAGTGTTCCCTTGAAACCAATTTAGGAACAATAGAGTGACATCCAGAAATATCTCAGTGAATTGCTAAGTGTCTTTGACAAAAACAGCCCCACTTAACAGCTTTTGGTTTTTGCTGGGGATATTTTGCTTTGGGGCCTTCATCAATTCACCTTTAACTATGGGGGGAAATGTCACATATCATCTGTATCAGTTTCTTGTGTACTTTCTGTAGGGTATGAAAGAAGCAGAAAACGGAGCTGCTGATTCCAGCACTCTGAGACCAAAGGCCGAGGACCATTGCAGCCTATGAATGGGGGTGCAGAAGGACAAAGGATGTGGACACAGGTGACTGTTGGCAGTCAAGGTGTGTGCAGTCACAGAGGGAGAAAGGTCATACTGGGCTGGGGACAGCTTTGCCAAGAGTGGTACAAGTGTCCCTGACTGTAAGTCAGGTATGAGGTGTGTCGGTGACCTCAACCAAATAAATAAATATGTGAATTTTCACTGAGGCAACTGTAAAAATGTTCTGTAAAATGTGTTTAAAGACTTTTAATCTTTTACTGAAATTATTTTTGAAATAACATGAAGTGAAAAAGATGCAATCTCTCTGTCCCATCCCAGTGCCCTCGGCTGAAGAGGGAGATTAACTTCCGTTACCAGAAACTACTGTAATCCTTTGATCTTGGTCCGAAACCTTTATATGTAAAACTCACTCTGGTTATACCATAATCCTAAGGAGGAAACAGACTTAATGCCTAGTAACAGTACCCTCACGCTATCTTCTTCTCCTATGGGACCAATATAATCTAGTTCCTGTGCATTTTCTGGAGATATTTATGCATATAAACAATGTATCAATTTCCTTTTTCTGCTGAAGTGGAAGCATGCTGTACATAATGTTCTGTGCTTGTCTGTTTTCATGACTATATAACCTGAAGAGCATTCCATGGTTGTTTACCTGTGTGTCCTCCTTTTTTCTTATAGCTGCACAGCATTTGATTTCATGGCTGTATCACAATTGATTTAACTAGTCCTCTATTAGTGAGCAAGTGGATTGTCTCCATGGTAATTTTCTTTTGACATAATTTAGTGTAAATTCTGCGATATGCGTGTGAGTGAAATCTGAGCTGGGCCTTGGGAGTGATTAGTCAACATTTGAAGTAGCCTGATAAACAATCAACATTCCAAATATTCTTCTGGAAATCTATACCAGAAGATTTGCTAATTAGCATAAAAAATAAAATGAGTTCAAAATAGGTGTTTGGTTAAGAAAATTAGACACACTTCACAGTCCTTGAATAAACAAAGTTTAAGAGCTTTCTCAAGCAAGCTGTCTCTTGCCATTGATATAACTCTCAAGATAACAGAGATGGCCCACTGCTTCTGTGTCTCCACTTCACAGAGCAGCTCATTATCTGACCTAAACAGAAAGCTGGCCAGGACTTCTCTCGGAATATCTTGGCTTCTGTTGTTTTGAGACATCTTTACAGACAGAACATGTTATGTTTCTGCATTTTGACTGTGCTAACTAACTCTGCTTACTAAACATTTACTGTATATACTAGCAAATGTTTGTATAAGAGGCAGAATTAGGTTTGAGAATTGCCTTCATAGAATCTGGAATTTGGTGTGTAATTATGACATAGCACCTGGAAGAGAAATTATAAGGTAGAGGATATATAGGCCCCGTTCACCTCTGTTAGTAGTAATCAAAAGAAACTGACATTTCCTGAACAGTCAAACTGGTTTAGAATAATTTGGAACAAGGACATTTTGGTTGTTTTTAATTTTAATACTATTACAAATTATGCTGTAATGAATAACCATGTATGTAAGTTATTGTGCATGTTTGAATAACTCAGTTTGGTAATATGAATTTGTGAACCCTTATTGTTGGACAGAGTCTCAAATTGAGTCATCATGTATGCAGCTAAATGTATACCATACAATTTAGAGACAGAAAACGAGAACCCTCTTATCATTTCAAATGATGCCAATTGAATTACTTGTCATTACTATACACAGAATCCTCAGACTTACTTTTCAGCCATTCCAGTTGAACATTCATCTGAGAAAAGGTTATGTTGAATACTATCAATTTATAAGTCTTTTTGCTTACTCAGATCTATCAACTCCTCTAAAAACCAACCAACCAACAAACAAAAAAAAAACAAAAAAACAAAAAAACAAAAGCCTAGGCAGTGCCTGTGGCTCAAAGGAGTAGGGCGCTGGCCCCATATGACTCATATACTGGAGGTGGCGGGTTCAAACCCAGCTCCAGCTAAAAACTGCAAAAAAAAAAAAAAAAAAAAAAGCCCTGCCTTAGTTTGTTACATAATGAAACAGCATAAAGTAAGTGGATTCTAAACAACAGATATTTATTTCTCACAGTTCTAGGGGCTAGAAAGTTCAAAATAAAGCCATTGACAGACCCATGTCTGGTGAGGGCCTATTTTCTGTTCCCTAGATGCTATCTTTTCAACATACTCTCACTTGGCAGAAAGACACAAGAACTCTCTCTTGGGCTGCTTTTAGAAGGGCACTAATTCCATTTGTGTGGGCTCTGACCAATTGCTCAATTATATCTCAAAGGCCCAAACTCCTAATACCATCACATAGAGGGTTAGTATTTTAACATATAAATTTTAGGAGGGAGATACAAATATTCAAACCATAGCAAGCCCTCTAAGGAAGTGGTTCTCAATCATTTTGGCACCAGGAATTGGTTTCATGGAAGACAATTTTCTATAGACTGGAGGGATAGAGATGCAAGGATTTATATTCTCATAGGGAATGCACAAACTAGGTCCCTTGCAAAGTGAGGTTTACAGTAGGGTTTGTGCTCTTGTGAGACTTGAATCATGCCCCTGATTTGACAAGATACAGAGCTCAGGCAGTGATGATAGGGAGTGGCTGTAAATACAGATAAAGGTTCGCTTGCTTGTCTGCTGCTCACCTCCTTTTGTGTACCCCAGTCCCTAACAGGCCACAGACTAATACCACTCTGTGGCTCAGGGTTGGAAGACTACAGATCTAAGCTATTATTTTTTTAATTTTTTTATTAAATCATAGCTGTGTACATTAATGCAATTATGGGGTACAACGTGCTGGTTTTACATACAGTTTAAAATACTTTCATCAAACTGGTTAACATAGCCTTCACTGCATTTTCTTAGTTATTAAGTGTTAAGATATTTATATTCTACCCTTATGAGATTTAACATGTACCTTTGTAAAATGCATCATAGGTGTGGTCCCACCAATTACCCTTCCTCCACCCATCCTCTCCCTTCCCCGCCCCTCCCTTTCCTCTTTCCCTTTCATCTTGGGCTGTAGTTGGGTTATAGCTTTCATATAGAAGTGTGGGTGCTTATAAATTAGTTTCATAGTAGGGCTGAGTACATTGGATACTTTTTCTTCCATTCTTGAGATACTTTACTAAGAAGAATATGTTCCAGCTCCATCCATGTAAACATGTAAGAGGTAAAGTTTCCATCTTTTTAAAGGCTGCATAATATTCCACGGTGTATATATGCCACAATTTATTAATCCATTCATGGGTCAGTGGACACTTGGGCTTCTTCAATGACTTAGGAATTATGAATTGGGCTACAATAAACATTCTAGTGCAAATATCTTTGTTACAAAGTAATTTTTCGTCCTCTAGATATATATCTAATAGAGGAATTGTAGGATCGAATGGCAGGTCTATTTTTAGGTCCCTAAGTGATCTCCAAATATCTTTCCAAAAGGAACATATTAGTTTGAATTCCCACCAGGAGTGCAGAAGTGTTTCCTTCTCTCCACATCCACACCAACATCTCTGGTTTGGGGATTTTGTGATGTGGACTAATCTTATCGGAGTTAAATGATATCTCTTTTAATTTGCATTTCTCTTATGATTAAGGATGATGAGCATTTTTTTCATGTGTCTGTAGGCTGTGTGCCTGTCTTTTTCAGAGAAGTTTCTCTTCAAGACCCTTGCCCACCCTGAGATGGGATCACTTGTTCTTTTCTTGCTAATACATTTCAGTTCTCTGTGGATTCTGGTTATTAAACCTTTGTCAGAGACATAACCTGCAAATATCTTCTCCAGTTCCGAGGGATTGCTTGCTATACTTACTGTGTTCTTGGCTGTGCAAAAGCTTTTTAGTTTGGTCAGATCCCAGTAATGTATTTTTGGTGTTGTTTCAATTGCCCCAGAGGTGTCCTGCTCATAAAATATTCACCCAGGCCAATTTCTTCAAGTGTTTTCCCTGCCCTTTCTTCTAGTATTTTTTATGATTTCATGTCTTAAGTTTAAATCTTTGATCCAGTGAGAATCTATTTTAGTTAATGGTGAGAGGAATGGGTCCAGTTTCAGTCTTCTACAGGTTGCCAGCCAGTTCAACCAGCATCATTTGTTAAATAGGGAGTCTTTTCCCCACTGAATGTTTTTAATTGGCTTATCAAAGATCAAATGACGGTAAGTAGCTGGGTTCATTTCTTGGTTCTCTATTCTGTTCCATACATCTACCTCTGTGCTAGTGTTTCTTTTTAAGAAGATTTAGTTTGCCAGCTATTTTTAGGATTAAACATTTAAACAAATCATAAGTCTTAGTAAATTGTTGTGTGGGGCTTGGAACTACTTATTCAGTAAATATTTATTAAGCACAATGGCAGAGACTAGCTAAAAGTCTGGTATGTTTCTTAGTCCTCCTGAGCCCATGGAGAAACTAGCTTCCCAGTCTCCCGTGCAGCTGGATATGAACTAATGGGGCATGGCTGGAAATATATAATGGGCCACTTTTGGGCCTTGCTCATATAAACTACTAATTGGAATCTCTGCTGCTTGTTGATGCCCAGGCCAACTACCATGATTGTCAGCTGGCCAAACCTGTGTCAGCCAGCACCTGAGGAAGAAGGAATCTTCTGTTATCCTAACCCATTGAAGTCCGAAGTTTTTCCCATTATAATAGTTAGTGTTTCTCTGACGGACATATACTCCTGTCATGAAACTCACACTGTGTCAGGCACCAGGTTCAAACTCCAAAGTCAATAGACTGGAGTTGCCTCCAGTCTCAAAGACTATGAAAAAGTTTATTGAAGAATCTTGAAACATGGCCTGCAACTAGGTGAAGGGGTAGATTAATTTCAGGTTACCAGGAACTACCATAATCCTTTGACGTCAGTCCTAAACCTTCTTTATACTTAAAACTCACTCATGTTATTCCAAATTCCTAAGGAGGAAACAGATTTAAACTAGCAACATCTTCACTTAAAATTTAGGCATAATCCTGAACTGAATGTTCGACTGAATGACTGTCTATCTGACCAAATGTCTGAGAAAGTGGCTGTTTGTCTGCCTGTTGGAACTACCTGACAGACTGACTAATTGTCTGACTGGCTGGACAGCTGACTAAATAACTGACCAAATGTCTGTCTGTCTGACTGATTGTCTGACTGCTTGTTGGACTATCTGAATGACTGAATGTCTAACTGTCTGACTGATTGACAACTTGTTGGACTATCTGAATAACTGAATGTCTGACTATCTGACTGAATGGGTGACTGTGACCATCTAACCTATGGACTGGGCAAACGTCTCACCGTCTGGTTGACTGGCTGATGAGCTGGCTGGCTGGGCTGGGTCACCATAAAATTAATATAATGCAGAGGGAGTTGTGGCAGCTGATACAGGTTGTACTCTCCCTTCTAATGCCCAAGATATTAATTTTATTAAGAGCTCCTTTTTTTCCCAGTAAGAAGCCAACTAGCCCTATGACAAATAAATAAACAATACCAAAGAAAAAACAGTTTATAAATCATTGCTAACAGATGTATGGTATTTGCAGAGGTCTGAATAACCAAAAACTAAAATAAAACAAAAAATAAAAAACCAATCTTAGAGCTTGATCAGCTTCTATTGACTCCTCCCAGCTGCAAACAAGACCCACCTGAGGCTGTCACATAGACTAATTTCTCTTCCATAAGCTTTTCCTCTGGTGGTGACCCTTTCTTCCCTTCAGGTGTTCAGGACCTTGGGACCTTGCCCTCTTCACCTACTTCCTCTCTCAAAGCAGAGAGAGATCAGATAACCAGTCATTGACATTTGTTGACTGATGTTGACTGATTATATTTTGACTAGAACTCATATTCATCAACACCTGGTCCAAAGTAGACTTGTGAAGTTTAAGCCTTTTAGCTATGATTATGGGATGAAAGGTGTTCCATTCAAGTTAAAAGAATCTCAGGACTAGGTGTAGAATATAAATGTCTTAATACAATAACTAAGAAAGTACCATGAAGTCTATGTTAATCAGTTAGATGAAAATATTTCAAATTGTATATAGAACCAGCATATTGTACCCCACGATTGCAGTAATGTATACTGCTATGATTTAATAAAAAAGAAAAGAAAAGACCAGCGAAGCCTTAGTGGCTAAAGAGAAGGGCAAGTCCACATCCAGCATGGTGTTCATGCCCCAGCTCACATCCTCTAATGATAAGAGGGCTCATATCTGAAGGAGTAAGAATGGGACACCTGTAATAACAGAACATGGGGAGAGTCTGTCCTCTTCTTGAACTTAAGTATGTAGCATTTTAACAAGTGCAGGGCTCTAGTGCTTCAACAGGAGTTGGGGTTTGAGTAGGTTTTATTTATGAACACTCTTGATGCCTTCCTTAGAAGAGGTTCTCAGTAACTGTCAATTGACTGATTGACATAAAGGTAATTTGAAAATATTCAATAAGAGTAGAAGAAAGAACTGGTACTGTAAAAGGTCAGCTGCTAACCTTATTTGATATAGTACTCAATTGTTTTACCTAATTTATCTTTGGGGTTTGATCATTTGAAAGACAGGATTAAAAATGTACATTTCTTAATCATCTGATGGACAAAATTGTCCCATCCTATTGAATTTAAATGTTAATTTGGCACAGTAAAGTTAAAGAATATTAATGACTTTTGTAAATATTTTTAAAAAATTTCTTGTTTATACATTTTATATCTGGATGATATTTTAAAAACCAGGAACATATTTTACTTCGTAATCAGAATGATTTCCTGATTATCAAGTTTCGAATATCGAGATTTCACTTTGTAAATTCCTTGTCTCTGAGACAAAGTTTAATGAATTGTAAGGCTTTAAAAATATTCTAAAGAAGATGAATATGATGTCAATAATGAAGAAAAATGATCCATTATAAAAAAATATAAACACTACATGTATTTGCAGCTGCTGTACCAGCTTTTTCTGCCCTACAGGAATAATCCCTGATGAAATAAATTAATTTATTTACATTTTTGTTCAAAGCTTAGTTATTCTCATATGTTTGGGACAGCTCATGTTGAAGAAATATATATTTGAGTATGTCACTCTCTTGTTTAAGCCTCCTTAATGATTTCTACTACCCATTGTTGCAAGTTGGGTATTAGTATTCTGAGAATGATCAATGTTTTAGTCAGATGTCTTGATTTTTTTCCATTGAGTTGTTGGAGCACTGTCTGTATTCTAATTATTGATCCCTTGTCAGATGGATAGTTTGCAGGTATTTTCTCCCACTCTGTGGGTTCTCGCTTTACCTTGTTGATTCTTTCCTTTGCAGCTTGACGTGGTCCCATTTGTCCAGTTTGGCTTTGGTTGCCTTTGCTTTGTGTTTCGGGGGTATTACTCACAAAGTCCTCACTCAGACCGATGTCATAAAGCATTTCCCCAATGTTTTCATACTTTCATTTCAGGTCTTAGATTAAAATCTTTAATCCATTTTTGTTTGACTTTTTGTTTGTGGTAAGAGATAAGGATCTTATTTCATTCTTCTATACGTGGATATATAGTTTTCTCAGCACTTTTTACTGAAGGGACTGTCCTTTCCCCATCATATGTTCTTGGCGTCTTTGTCAAAAATAAATTCACTATAGATATGTGGATTTATTTCCGTTTCTCTGTTCTGTTCCATTGGTCTATGTATCTGTTTTTATACCTGTATGTATTATGCTGTTTTGGTTACTATAGCTCTGTAGTATAATTTGAACTCAGGTAATGTGATTCTTTCAATTTTTCTTTTTTTCTTTTTTGCTCAGGATGACTTTGACTATTCTGGGTCTTTTGTGATTCTATGTAAATTTTAGAATTTTTTTCTATTTCTGTAAAAAACATCATTGGCATTATTATGGGAATTACATTGAACCTTTAGACTGCTTTGGGTAGTGCAGACTTTTTAAAACAATTTTGATTCTTCCAATCCATGAGCATGGAATAAATATATTTCTATTTTTATTTTGTATCCTAGTCAATTTCTTTCATTGTTCTTTCAGTGTTTTATAGTTTTCATTACAGAGGTCTTTTACTTCTTTGATTAAGCTTATTTTATTTTATTTTATTTTATTTGTAGCTATTGTACATGGCACCACTTTCCTAGTTTCTTTTTCAGATGGTTTACCATTGGCATATAGAAACGCTACTGATTTTTGTATTTTGATTTTGTATCCTGCAACTTTGCTGAATCAACTTTGTTTATCAGATCTAATTTTTTTGTGTGTGGATTCTTTAAGTTTCTCTATATTTCAGATTATATCATCTGCAAAGATAATTTAATGTCTTCCTGTCCAATTGGGATACCTTTTATTTTCTTCTCGTTTATAATTGTTCTAGCTAGAATTTCCAGTACTATAACTGTGATGAAATTGGGCCTCCTTTAAACATGCCTAATTTATTAAATACTTAAATCTGATAAACTAAATTTATTCCAGTCCTGGGATGTGTCAGAAAGTGCTTATATTTGTGGAAAATATAAAGAAACTAGGGATACATTCCCTGTTTTCAAGGCCCATATAATCTATTTGATGAGACATAAAACAAAAAATATAAAAATAAAATGGTACGATATAAAATAGCATTTACTACAAGAGTATAAGAAAAATCATGGGCAGCCCACTTGTTATGACTGGAGTCTGTTACAAAAAGTTGTTTGGGAGTTTTGTCCAGAATTCAGATCTCATCTTCCCACAGAACACTCTTTTGTATATTAATCAATTTTCCTCAGTAATCTATAAATCTTATTTATCAAATTTTAAATAAACTTTAGTACTAACAGTGATACGTAGTCATATATTTAATAGCATTTATTGTGACATTTTATTTAGATTTTATTTATTTAATTAAATTTAATTAATTAATTACTATGTTCATATACTCAATAAATATTTTGATGAGCTTCCACTCATCCGTCACCTGCCGTATAGCTGTGAAGAGCACAGAGAAGCCCTGTCCCCTCGAGGAACACATAGTCTTTTGGAACAGCAGACGGTGATCACAATAAAGGGAGAAAGGTGTCATGAAGGGGGGATGACAGGGTGCTGTGGGAGCACACAGCCGGAGCTTTGTTGTGTTGAGCCTTCTTACAGAAGGCATGGAGAGGCTGGCGTTTTAAGGGAGAGGAGATGCAGAATGGAGTTGGGAGGGAAACAGGCAGAAGGATGGGTTCCAAATAGAGGGGACATGGAAGGAAATATACATATAGAGCCCATTTGTCCTGTGGTTGGAGAGTTGAAAATAAAGTGAAAGAAAGCTACAGTGTGGGTTAATAGGTTAAGGGCAGATCATTGCAAGCTTCATAATGAAGCTCATCCTTATCTTAAATGCCATGGTGGGCAGTGATACTCTCCGATTTGTATTTGTGAATGGTCCCTCCGGAAACAGATGTAGGAGGAGTTGTAAGGGTCAAGGGTGACAGGAGAGAGAACGGCTGGCTAATCCTGCCAGGGAAAGTGGACAGCACTCTGGCCTAAGATATTGGCAGACAAGATGGAGTGAAGTGAATGGAAGTGAGCAGGGGGAATGAGTGATGACTGGAGATCGATAAGCTATAGGAGGTGAGAGAGAGGAGCAGGTGACTTCCACTCCCAATGACAAATGCCTGTGATGAGAACTGGCTTGGTACAGACCACAGTGCATGAATGGAGCCTCTGGGGAGCCAGGCCTAGCAGAGATGCGGAAAGGAACAAAGCAGGGTGAAGGAACAGATTGATCCTGAGTGTCCATGCCCACTAGGGTAGTGCACACGTGCACATAGCCCCTGACACCTGCAACAGATCCAATATCCACAAGTTGACTTCAATATTCTTACAAGCCAGTCTGACATTAAGAGTCAGGATATTTTATTCTCCTCTTGGACATAATTTCTGACTACAGACAAGTTACACTAACACAATGATAAAATGGAACAGAGCAAGACTATTTCATACTTTTGCCTAACTGTAGACAAAAACAGGATTATTGTGCCACCCACCAAACCCCTAAACACAGATTTGCCCTCCTTTACTAAGAGCATCCATTTTAGGTTAAACTTTGCTTCCTCTGCCCTCTCTCCAATGACCCAGTCCAAGCTCAAATCCTATAGAATTGTCTTTCCAACATCCTCTTACTGAGATGTCCCACTGTTTCTCAGGTTGTATGTTTTCCTCAGTGCAAAGAATTATAAACCCAACTTGTTTAACTACATACAGGGTCTCCTTAAAGTTCATGTACAATTTCAAATCATTGTCTATTTCAAATTGCACATGAACTTTATGGACACCCTGTACATGTTTCCAGTGGTATTTGGCTGAGGGCAGAGACTTTAAGTTAGGAATTTATAAGTTAGCAGCAGCCTGTCTGTACATGCCACACTGGCATTTTAGTACCATAAAGTGGCACACTGTGGGTATACAGTAAACATTTGTTAGATAAACAAACAAGCATTTATAGGAAGGAAGAAAATAGCACTGCGTTCATTTTTTAGCTCAAAATCCTTTCTGACATGCCTCTTGGTCTTAAATACTGATCTAATCCTGCACTGAAAGAGAAAACAGGGAGAAAAATTAAAACAAAAGCAAAAACAAAAGACCAAATCTCGGAGGATTTATGACTAATGCTGCTTCAGTCACGACAGCCTAACTTTTTTTTTTTTTTTAACTTTGATTTTGCTCAGGGAACTTTTAGCATTACTCATCTTTAATTACCTTAATTTCATGCTTAACCCAGGCACAGAAGAGATGTTTATAATTTCAGATGAGGGAAAATGAAATTCCCCTCAGCAAAGTCAAAATTTAAAATTCAAAAGGAAGAATAATGTGTCAAATCACACACAGACACACAACACCCTGAAACATTTTAAGGTATTTTGGTGAATATAGTATTAAAGAGATCAAATTGTTTTGTAAACAAAATAAAACAAAACAAAATCCACTAGAGAAAAAGAGCGAGAAGAGTTAAACCAAAACCTATTTGTGAGATATTTAGGTGATGTTAATAATTTTCCTTAATATCTTATATATTCCAAATGTTAAAGAAAAACCCAAGCATTATTTTGTAATTAAAAGAAACAAAAGTTATTCTAATAAATTAGGAAGCCTAAGTGGAATAGAAAATGTGGTAACTAGGCTCGGCACCTGTGGCTCAATGGGCTAAGACGCCAGCCACGTACACCTGAGCTGGCGGGTTTGAATTCAGCCCGGGCCTGCCAAACAACAATGACGGCTGCAACCAAAAAAAAAAAAAAAAAAAAAAAAAAAAGGGCGGGGCATTGGGGCAGGCGCCGGTAGTCCCAGCTACTTGGGAGGCAGAGGCAGGAGACTCGCTTGAGCTCAGGAATTGGAGGTTGCTGTCAGCTGTGATGCCACAGCACTCTATCCAGGATGACAGCTTGAGGCTCTGTCTCAAAAAAAAAAAAAAGAAAGAAAGAAAATATGGTAACTATCCTAGGCTTGATTAAGGCTCATGTACCTCTTCTTTTCCCATTTCTGTAGTTTATTTGATGCTGAATAAACCACCGGCCAAGAAATCACCTTCGGAAGCCTTTGGTAAATTTCAGTTTGCCGAACTGATTTTCTGATTGAGAAAGGAAGTAAAAAGAAAATGGAAATATGAAAAAAGTTACCAATTCTTCCGCATTGTGGATGGTAACATTTAGCAGTTTCTATGAGAGGCACATACCGAGATTCTATTTTGCATTTTTAATACACCTCCTATATTTGTTGAAAAAAGCCAGTGTACACAGATATAGCTCCCTAATGAGGATGCTACAACGGACACTGCTCTTTGCTGTGAACAATTCCAAACATTCTGAAGCCAGAGCCATTTTTTTCTTCCTGAAAACCATAGCTTAGTGTCTCTTTCATTACTAAAACGTGAGTCTGATTAGGACCATGATATTGATGGATAACATAATGATTAAAAGAAGGACTCGTCCTCATTTAACAGAATCTGTGAGAGCAGGGCTGCAGGCCTTGTATTTTCCAAACTGATGAGAATGTTAGGCACAGCGGTCTTTATTCTGGGAGATTCTACCTCCCAGCCCTAATATCCCGACTGGGATATGACTGCATTTCACTCCCCTGCTTTTCTATATCCTCATGATTGATCTTCAACCACGTCTTTCTTTCTGGCTACATAATAACAACTTAACCTCAAATGCTCACAACCCCTTTTTATTTTCTTTAAATATTTATGTGGCATTTAGCTCTTTTTAGAAAGCTGTGGGTTTCTACATCAAACTGAAACAGGGTTGTAAGCTAAAAAGTCTGGAAGCCACTGTCCAAGGGGAATAATTTGGAAGATAAATGTCATTTTACAAATTGGAAGAGCAACAAGATTAACTCATTGTCACAGGTCAAAGGGATATTGGTTTCAGACTACGGAGCAAACTCTTAAGGGTGAAGGAGATTATAGAAGCACAGATGGGAAATTATCCATATTCAAACCAACGCGTCTAACTTGTGCATAAGTAATACTTTCTGAGGAGGTGGCAAGAGGTTTGAGGAATTTTTTGTACCTTCTGCCTTTTCTACGCTCTCTGCAACCATCTGCCACAAAGAGGTGGTTAACTCTATTTGGGCATTGACATCACAACCCTATCAGAATAATAAAATGATGCCTATCAGAGTAAAAAGGTAAGGTTTGTGATAAGATGGTCAATAAAAAATCTAATGTCAAGACTGAAATAATGTCAAAAATTTTCTAATTTGATATGAAAATAAAATCTATACTTAGGTTTCTTTATAGCGAGAAAGGGGACATGCTTGTGGTGAGGTTATCGGGCAGGGCCCAAGTGAAGGGTGTGGGAGCCATCAGGTCTCCCTTTCTGGTAACTACTGACTTTAATGGAAGCACTTGGAAGCTGGAAATCTTCTGGTGGAGGAAAATGGTGGTGGTGATAGAGGCGGAGATGCTGGCTGTAGAAGAATGTACCCCAAAGGAAGAAAAATCCAGTTTAGAAAGCCAGCCCGGAAGCAGCATCTGAGATTCTTAAGTGAGTCCTGGGGTTCTGTGGGGTGACTGGCATTTGAATAGATCACACACAGGCTCCAGAGGAGAAGCTGAGTATGTGTGAGATCACCAAGGTTCAACCTCTCAACCAGGGGGCTAGTGCCTGGGCACAGTCCACGCCTGCTGAGATTTTGCTAAGCACAAGAATGCCACCCTGCAATGGGGCTGAGCAGGGGTGGAATGCGAGGAGGTGTCTTTCCAATTCCATCATCCATCTCTAACTACCTGGAAAGAAGTCATCTTAATCTTATGAAAAAAAGCAGATTTAGAAGATGCTATGAAGATACTATGAAATGACAATTACAGTTTACCAAATGTTGACTTGCTTATGTTGGCCTAGAATAATTCATAAGTTCTGATATTTACCTCATTTTTTCCCCACGTAACATGTAGGTACAGTTTATAGGAAAATGATAAAGCACTCCGCAGAACCACTACCTGGCTTAAGAAGTAGAATATACCGAGAGTAGTGTTTTCTTGCCGTACTTTCATTTATTTCCTAGCTCAGGCATGTATCCCGGAACAGTACCTTGCTTTGTTTCTCATGCTCTTGACCTCATGTAAATGAGAGGTTCTCGTCTCACGTGCTGTTCTCGCTCCACGTTCAGTTTTCGAGTTTCATTCACACAGATGGGCAGCTGTCGGTCATTTCTCCTCATGCCGTGTGAAATTCCACAGTGCAAATATGCCACAATCGGTGTACTGCGTCAACAACTTTGGTTGTTTCCTGCTTGGCACTAATGTGAATAATATTGATGCAAACATTCTAATTTCATGTAAACCTGTGGAAGTTTCTCATAGAGCTGCCTGTGACCACATTACAGGATTGTGAAACATAAGCATGGTATCAGCAGATTGTCTCTACAGAGGTTGTGCAGATTGGCACTTGATTTCCAGTACTTTCTTCATATTCTCTGACTGGCTATTATGACATTTTTTGTGTGTGTATGCGTCCCTCCTGTGCTGGAAGTGGAATGCTATTTCACTGCGAGTTTATTTTGCTCCTCCTTGATGACAATAAAGTTACCATTTTTTAATTTGCTACGAACCATTGCTCTTTCCTCTTCAACGAGCTTGCTTTTGTCTTTTCTCCTGGTTTGACTTCTTAGCCTTGACATGTCGGAGTCCTTGGGAGATTCCAGGTCCTAATCTTGACAGCTTTGCATTTTGCAAAACTTCTCCCAGTTGGAGACTTGAGTTTTCGTCTTTCATAAAAACATCTTGATATAAATGTGGATGTATTTCAATCTTTATGTTTTGTGCTCTTTTTTGAGGTCTTCGTGAAATCTTTTTGCAAATAAAGTTCCTAAAATTAGTCTCCTGTGTTTTTATAGGAAGGTTTGGAGTTCTGCTTTCTACACTCTATGGTCTGAATCATTGTCCTATTTACTAAACAGTTCGTCTTACCCCACTGACCTGCCACAGTAGCTATGTCTGTCAAATGTTAAATTTCCACACACATATAGTCAGTTTCTGGGCCCTTTTCCCCATCACATGGCTTAATTTATCTTTTCATTTATCTATATTCCAAGATGGCACTGTTTAGGTATTCGGCCTTTATAAGTATTACTGCCTCATAGTAAAAACCCCAACCTTCTTTAGAGGCAGTTTTCTCTTCTTGTATTTTTTAACTACACACTTAGATGTCATTATTATTTTCAGCCATCAATGTTGTTTAGTTTCACCAGATTTTTGCCCGCCTTGCAGAGATCATTTTCCCCAATTTTAAAAGTTATTGCAGTAAAAGTTTGTTACTGGCAAACTCAGATTTTGTTTTTGTTGCTACTGTTTGAAAGCATTTTTATTTTGTTCTCATTCCAAATAAAAATAATCGTTTTTCCAGCTATGCAATTCTAGGATGACAATTATTTCCTCAAAGGACTTAAACATTTTCCCATATTTTTCTGATTTTTATAATCATTAACGTGATGTCCATTTAATTGTCATTCTTGTAGATAATTTGAGAACACTTAAAATTAATATTTACCTTGGATTTTGGGGATCATACGATTACCATGAATTTCAGCTCTAAATCTGTATGGGAAATGTCTGTGGCTATATGGTGAAGTGGCACTACCCTTGGAGAGATCGTTCTTTTCCTTCCTTCCTTCATTGTTGCCTAGATCGAGGTCTCTATGTCTCTTCCATCTGTACATTTATTTATTTAACAGCTCTACCTAGAACAAAAACCAAGGTAATCAAGTGTATATCCCACTGATTTACGTCGAGAGTGCTGCTTTCAGATTGTTTTCTCTAATTTAACCTATAGCTTCATCTCCTACCTGCTGCAAAATAGGGATCTTCAAAATCTAGGCTTTGACCACAAGGGATTTTCAGAGAGCCCCATAATAAAAGCCTGTTCCAGTACTTATTTATTATTCTGGATTCGTGATGCCTTGCAGTTTCTGGTCTCTGGTGATTTCCCCAACTTTGCCAAAAGCTCAGCTGTACTTTTAAAAAGATGATGTTTACATTCTACCAAAGATTTCAGGTACTCTACACAGGGAATGCTTTTCAGATACCAAACCAAGTGTGCTGTGAAAAAAAAGAAAAAAATCACATTTTGTTCATCAAACTCTAATTCATTAAGAACTGGCAAGCTTTCTTATCAGTAACAATATAACAGATATCTTGCTTGTTGAAATTCTCAATTCAGTACTAGTTCAATATCTCAACTGATGATATTCCCAAACTACATAATTGCTCTCATCGTTTACTGTTTGTTCACCTTCCCTCTCTGTCCTTCTATTCTATTTTCTTTGAATTTTCTTTTTCTTTGTCTTCTATTGACTTTGAGTGGCATTGTTGAAATCATCAAATGAAGATCAAACTTCTGCCCTAAAGCAGCCTTGGCTTAATATAGGAGAAAACTTTCAAAGAATGTGAACATAGTATATGTCTTTCTGAAGTCTACTTGGGAGAAAATAAAGTGCAAATAAAGTACAATGGAAAATGGGCCTATAATTACTATGGGGGGACTTTTTGCACATAAAGAAATAATAGTGCTGACTTAACTAAGTGTGGAATCCTATCATCAAGAGGATTAGTTGAATACAGGGAGGTTTTTCTTTCTTATGGGAACTAACTCTGGCCTATTATTTATTTGACATGTAATGGTAAATCTTTCTCAACTGCAAATTATTGGAAGGTTTGAAAGTTGAAAAAGGCCTTGGTTTCTTTGGTCAGTTTTCACATTTTTAGATTTTAATTTGGTGAATTGGGAATTATTAAAGCTTTGGGTTTGTACTGATGCCAAACTTTCTATACTCTTTAATACCCAGCATGAAATATTTAAGTTTAAAATATTTGTCTTTCATTTAAAGGAAAATCTTCTTTGACTTTCTTTTAGAAAATTGTTTAAACAAAGTCAGGTGATTCAGTAGAAGAATTAGTTTTTTAAAGAGTGGTCATCAAAATTTGCTTAGCGATGTACTAAGTAGAAAACAAATAACAGATTGTGAAAATGTTCAAGATTGCTAGAGGGTTTCAGTGAGAAAGTGTCTGTACCATCACTTTTCTAAAAGGTAGACAGGAATACTCAGAGCCCAACCATCTAATCCCAGATCCCGTATAAATGCAGGCACATTTAATGAGGGTCCACCTTTTGACTGATGAACATTGTTGCCTAGATCGAGGTCTCTATGTCAGGGACAGGTTGAATCAGAAGTGATCTAACAAAGAAAAAGATGCCATTTATTGACTAAATTCAATTCCTGCCTCATGGGATTATCGCTTTTGTCTTAATTGAATGTCCAGTATGCCGATCCCCTTTCACAGATTATCTACTCCAAAGTCTTTATATCATATTATTAGCAAGCATAATGTCAATATATTATCTTATTTATGTATCTGTTGGAAATAGCACCACTTTTAGATTATATTTTCACCACTCTTCTCCCAGCCCCCCAATTTAGCCACTGCTTGGAACTTGTCAAGTGAGGCCCCAAAGAAAGAGCACAGAGAACAGACAGAACAATAAATTTCCAAGAGGAATAGGGGTGAGCTGGGAAGGCAGTAGCTGAGAATAGGTCTGGATATACTTTCATGAGTGGAGCTGTATAAAGCATGGGCTACATGAGTATAGTACAGCGGTTCTCAACCTGTGGGGCACGACCCACAGGCACTGTATTAAAGGGCTGTGGCATTAGGAAGGTCGAGAACCACTGGTACGGTATAATGTACAATGTAGGGATTTTTGCTTGTCTTATTTCTAGTTCCTGGCACATAGTAGGTGCTCAATAAATGTAAAAGGCACAAAAAGTTAGTGATAGGAGTATTCAGTCTGAACTTAGGAAGTTGATTTGTTTTCTTACTTAGTTCTAATAATAATATAACATCAATCAAAGTAGAAATTAATCATTTTAGGTAGATTCATATTAAAGTTTATTTTGTATAAAGAACATCAGGAAATTAATAATGTATTATATATTCTTGTTTTTCTGCATTATCCATGCCTGAAGTGAACATAGTCATTGAGGCTATGCTATCTGAAACAGACATTAATATTTATGTGGTAGCAGCTACCAGAAAAACAGACATAGTACCCCGGGGAAATAATTCACTTCCTTCGGATCAGTCTTGCATCCCAGATTCTCATCAGCAAAGAAATGCCCCAGAATATTTCCACTCAAAAAGTCTTACACTTGCTCTTTCCTTCTTATTTCTGGAACTAGAAATAACCTTCTTATTCCAAGGTTCCCATCACTCTATGTTTTGAATGAGTCAGATGCTAATGAAAGTCCTAGGGGTTTTAATCAATTGAAAACGTCATCAACAAGGTGTTCATGTAACTTTCTTTATGGAGTAGATGTTTTTAGAAAATGGGCTGTAACAGCAGGTTGTTAAATACATGTTGGCTGAATAATAACATATGTTTCAAGTGCATTAGGGAAATTTGCTTTATAAAAGAAATTCCATAGTGAGTTTTGGTAAATTTTAAAGTCCATCCACAGAAGTATTTAGCTGAGACAAAAAGAATAATCACTCTGTGCTTTTAAAAGTCTGAAGTTTCATGCTGTGGAATTACCGAAAGCAGGGATATGTCTGTAAAATAAAGTGATTGTTTTTCTTTTCTTTTGAAGAATAGCATCCCTATATGTGCCATTTAAACAAATGTTTAACCTTGTTAGGCAGTATTTCCAAAAGAAACATAGATGACTCCTTAGGGAGTATTTCCACAAGAAACATAGATGACTCCTGGATTCTTAACCTGGTTCAGGAGCTTCTAAGATAAGGCCTCCCAATCCAAATTCCTCTCAGGGTTTGGTAGATACAGTAAATGAATGAAGCAGGCTAGTTGTAATACAGCAGAGAGTGGTCGGGATTATAGCAAACTGAGAATTATGTATTTTAGCTCCAGAGTTTCTGTCAGCTGTTGCCTTGTGAAACAAAATAGTGCCAGACCCTCTTTTCCAAGAAAAATGAAAGGAAAAAAAGAAAGGATTTACTGTGAATTTTCCCACTTGTAAAACATGAACATGTGAAATCACAAAAGTGAATTCACTTTAAGAGTAATTAGGAAGAGGAACATTCAACAGTAGATTGCTGTTTTGCTTGCATCAGTTTTAATGACTGCCCAGGAGTCCAGCAAAAGGAGCTCTCAAACCCTGCCAGTAGCAGTCTGAAGTGACACAACTACGGTAAAGAGCAATTTGGTGACATTTGCAATAACAGGGCGAAAAACGCACGTACCCTACAATCAGCAATTCCACTTCTGGATTATAAGGTAGAGAAAACCAGACTTGTTGGTGAAGACAGTATGTGAATGTTTGCACCATTATTGTTGGAAACACCAAAACTTGGAGACAGTCTGTCCAGCACAAAAAGTTCAGAAAAATATACTGTAATATATTCTTATAATGGAATGTGGCACAGCATTAAAAAAATTATCCAAAATTATCTTCATAACATATTTAAAAATATGCTAAGGAAATAAAATCCAAAGGGTGTGAAAGGCAATGTACAGCTTTTATATTAAGTTTAAAAACATGGAAAATAATATTATATTTTATTTATATATCTATAGAAGGTGTATATACATTAAAATTGAGTATTTACATACATTTCAATTTAAAAAGTGAAAAACACGCATGAGAATAATAAACATCAGCTTCAAAATAGCAAAGGACTTCTGCAGGGGAAAAAGGATGCAGAGAAATAGAGTTAGAAGGGTATTCAGGGGTTGTGACTTTAACTTCAATGCTGTAGTGTATGAAAAAGAACAAAGATTCAATAATGCATGAAGGGTTATACTAACGTTCCTTGTATATTCTCTATTTACATACATCTAATTAAATCTTTCTGGTGAGCAAACCAACATGTGCGTGATGCGCAGTGAATTGTTCTGCGTAAGTACCGGAGAGTGCACCTCAGCTTCTCCAACTAGACTTCCTTGTGATCTTTTCTGTGATTCTTCTCCAACTTGGATCTGTCCACTTTGGTGTTCTACAGGATTTGTCCTGGGATGACATCTTTCTTCTGTCTGCACCTGCTCCTACAGGCTTCTAGCCAGTCTTTTGCTTTTAAAAAACACCTATATTCTGATGCTGCTCCCGTTTCTACGTTTACTCAGAACTTCTCCCCAGGAAACTCCAGACCCATTTATTCCACTGTCTACTTAACATCTGTACTTGTATGTCTGTTAGACATCTCAAATATGACAAGTCTATGACCCAACTCTGGATTCCTACCCTGAAACTTGCTACAGCCTTCCCCAGTGCAGCATGAAACAGCTCTGTCCTTCTGGCTGTTCAGTAGCCCAAACCATGGAGTTATCTGAGAATTCTTTTCTATCATATTTCCTACCCAGCCAGTTAGCAAGTTAGATGACTCTACCTCCTAATATACTCAAAATCTGACTCCTTCTCACCACTTCCACTGCTATCACCTGGTCCAAACCAATATCAGCCTTTGCTTGGGCCACTGTAGTAGCCAACAGCTCTGATCACTTCCACTCTTACATCACTTCCATTTATTCTCCACACAGCAGCCAGATGGATCTTTTAAAACAGAGGTTGACTGAGCCTCTCCAGTGACTTCTCGCTTCCCACAGAGCAAAAGCCAAGGTCTTTCTAGGTCCAGAAGCCTCCACAGGGCATGATTCCTCTTAGTACATTGTATTCCTTTCCTAGTTCTTACTCTCACTCTGCTACATCTACTGACTTCATCGCCCTTCCTTCCAAAACACAAGACTGGGCCCAGGGCCTAGAGGCCTCTACCCTTCCTACCCTGCCATCCTACCTCACATATGTCCACAGTTCTAATCCCCGTCTACTACTTATCTGTCTACCTTTTATCATCTATTTCTTCCCCTATAATTTAAGTTTCATGAAGCCTGGAAGCTTTGTCTCTTATTTATTGCTAAATCCTTAGTATATGAAATAGTATGGAACACATAGCAGGCTCTTAGTAACTATTTATGAAATGATTTGATAAATGGAGATAAAAATGGCTTTATAGGAAGAATGCACACTTGGCATAGAATCAAAATTTCACAAAATCTTGACAGGCTGGAATTATGCAGATCAAATTTTCCTGGCAATGTAAAGACATGGATTTATTTATTTTATTTATTTATTTTTAATAAGTCATTAACACATAAATCATGTATACGTTAGTGCATTTATGGGGTACAATGTGCTGATTTAGATTTAAACAATCACCTAAAAAAAAAAAAAAAGATAGGAAAGTACTTGTTTCCATGTAAGACAAACTAGCATATTTTAATCGATCATACATTTAGTATCTGGGTTAATGAAGACAGACTTCATTAGAGTAACATATAAGAGAAAGTTAATTTATGACACCTATGCAGGGGCCATATTTTTTTCTCTGAGATGAAAAATAAAATCATACCTGAGTCTCTTCTATTTTCCCTGTGGGTCTAATTTATAATGGAATAAGGTACCAGTTTAATTGTCTTCCTAAAAATTAACTGTCCTTAGCTTTCTAACAGTATCCAGTAATTTTTGGTAATCATCTCCCATGTCTCTCCCTTTGCAACCTTAGCAGTATACTTCTACTTTATTGATATTTTTGATTGTAAACATAATAAATCTAGAGAAAATACGGAAAATATAAATATGGAGCTTAGTAAGTTGCTGAAGATAAGCAATGGTGAATCTCCCTATTATGTATTTCCTTTCTGTGTTTACTCTGAATCTTTTAGACCTTTATTCATGACTTTTTCCTTTACATGAACATCTTACCTTTCTTTATCAGGATTTTAAAAAAGTTAGTCCTTTATAGGAAAGGAGATGCACTTTTAAATCAAAGCTTCTCTTTCTTTCCATCTAAGCTTCTGTCTAGGGACTTCAACCCTGACAGAGCTCAGTAAGAGCTGTGTGTTGAATGCAGGGGGTGAATGAAGAGGTAGTTGCCTCCACAGATGGTAAGAATACTGGGGCTATATGGGCCCTGGCATATCTCAAAATAATAATATGGAATTATTGTTCAGTGTAGAAATAGATGAGGAATATCATGTGATCATCGATCCTCCCTTCTCTGAGTTTTGATGGTTAATTGGAGAATGAAACATTTGATATTGAAATGTTAGACTTATGAAGATGTAATAATTAAAATGAACCAGCTAATGAGGCAGAGAAAGACTGAGACAAGAACAAGGCTCACATGACATCTTAGCATCAGCAGCCAGGCCATGACAGGAAATGTTCCCCTACTGCAAGAGACAAGGAATGTGATCAAGCGCCAAACCTTAACTGGCCCTTGTCTAATGTGATAGTTAAAAGAGCAACACAGACTACTTCCCATTCATTCTGCCCTTCCTTCCTGAGCTTCTTGTTCTGATTATACGTTCATCTGTCTCTGCAGAAATAGGAAACAGGCAGCCGGTTCTCAACTATGTTAAGTGAACATCATCTCCGACATCGCCACAGAATACAACAGCCTTTGGATGTCAACATTGTACTCACTGCTTTAAATGTCAGAAAGGAAATAGCGATTCAAAAGTACTCACTGCTTTGCTGCACAAAGTTAGTATTGATAAATCAAAATGTGATGAGTTTTATTTCAAAGGAGAAATGTTGAAAAAAAATTAGTGGTATCTGGGCAGTCTGAATGCCTCCCCTTTGCAGAACACTCTCCTGAAATCTTTAGGCCCATAAAAGCAACGTCTATGCATATTCTGTAAATCAGAGCTGATGATGATTATAAGAAGTGATTCCCTTGGCTAAAGATCTCAAAGTGTTAGAAGATAAGAGAAAAAGCAGCAATATTCTAAATTCTTAGAAAGAAAGACTAAGTCTTTCTTTAAAAAGATCTGAAGTTAGTTTTACCACCAGGGCTTCTCAGTGAGGTTTCAAGAAAAATAAAAAACATAATAATGTATAAAAGGTAGGACAAGTAAAACCTGTTTGAAATGACATAAAAATATAAAAGTTTGTTAGTATGCAATAACACCCCTAAGATTTGTTAGTGATTCAGAATTTCATCATCAGATTAATGAGATCAAGGCAAACTTTCCAGTCTCATTTGCCTTAGGATTGTTTGCCCTTCTTCTCATATGGCTCCTAACACTTTTCAAATTCCACTACCAAGGGAATGTAGAAAGATTATTAATCTCCCCAATTTATTATTCATTTCTGTCTAAATGAAAGTGAAACAGAAACAGAGAGGACATCAAAAAATAATATAAACGAGACACAGTCCATAGAGGAGAATGCTGATGAGAAAAGGATAAACTTACACCTGATTTCAAATTAGAGAGCAATCCAAAAGTTCACTGATATGAGTTCGACAGTGTTACTTATTTAATAATTATGTTAATAGAAGTACTGAGTGTCAGATACAGTGTGAGGAGCCTAAGATTCTAGCTCACATTCAGAGCGGGGCTGTGTCATGAAGCGTGTCGGAACTTAGGGCTGAGAATCGATCACAGTGGTTGTTCATTAAATGCTACCATGTTATAGACCACCTCGAAGCTTACTGGCTTGAAGCCGCATCAGAGGTTTCTCCTCCAAGAGTTATGGGGATGGCAGGGCGTTCTGCTAGAGTTGGTGGTGCTCAATCACCCCAGCTTCAGATCAACTGGGTGGCTTTGCAGATTTGGGGTAGAGCCTCTCTGAGATCTTGAATGGTAAAAATGGGCTTATGCTCATCTTCCAGAGCAATGGTCTATTCCTGTTCTAATGATTAGGCAGGAAGCCAGAGTGTCCCTGGTCTTTTGAGATGAGTCTTGGAGGTAGCACTTTTTATAGATACTTTGCATTTGGCAAAAACTGGTCAAAAGGGTAGTCTCATCAAGTCAAAGGTGGAGAAATAGACTCTACGGATTGAAAGAAGAAGCTGCAAAATAACATTGAAAAGTGTGGGAAGAGGAAAAGGTGAAGAATTGGGGCCACAAAATGGTTTTTATGGGAACAGGAAATAACTTAAGGAAATCTGATTTGACTTTAAACCAACTCACTAAGACAATGAAGTTGACCGGGAGAGAACTTCAAAGGAAGTTTCCCCACCACTCCCCACCACTCAAGCAGTGATGTCTTCAGGAGCATAAAGAGAAGCTTCAACTCTGGAGTCAGCACAGGGGAAGGTGGAAGTGGACTTCCTAAGACTAACTCCTGCTTTACAGGGAACTCTGATCAGGGTGGGGCTGGGCCTTTAAGTAGAACAGAGATGGCAGAGCTCAATAATGTGTGTTTTGCTGCAGAAAAGTTTTGGCTTATTTAGAAGACGATGTATGCCTAGGGCTAATTGCTTCTAGAAAATTCAATAATTCTAATAATTTCGAAGCCACATTTTTATTTGGCTCTAATTAGTTCTTGCTTTTCTTCTGACTAAATCCCCTTGGTCTCCTTCACTACATATACAATGATTCATTGTTGTGTTCTCAGCTTAGGTACATCTGGCTGAGAGCAAATATTCAATAGTGAAAAGAAATGAGAGCCAGACTCAGCCGTTCTCTTCTGATTACATTATGACTCAGGAGGACACTCACCAGTAGTTTTATTCATTATTGGATATTAAAATCAAAGGCCTTTAATATGCAGCAACAGAGTTCTCCAAATTGAAGCCCATCTGTGCATCCTTGCAGAAGTTTGCATAGCATGATACATAAGCAATTTTAATAAACTTATTATTTTTTCAGTCTGCCCCAAAGGACTGAATAAAACTTCAGCCTTGTCTTGATGCATCTCGGAGCGCTGCTAGCTCTTTTCACAGTTTCGATGTTTTAAGACTAGATTGGGTTGACCATGGAGGATACGGTCACCATTTTAAAAAGCTTCCTGCAGCTCTAACGTAGGACAGTGTCTGTCCCAGGACATAGATCCTTTTTCTCCCTCTTGTAGATTTCTGATAGTTCTATCAGCCGTTTACATTTTCCTGATCAAAACCTAAGATTCTGGTGACTCTGCCTTTTAATCATCTATCCTTCTCTTATCTATAAATATCAGTGAAGGGAATTTTAGGAATGGAGCACATAATCTGAGTGAATTTCCAAAGCGTGGTTTTTCAGATACCTATAGAAACTTTAGAGGCAGCAGAAGTCTGCTGCTAATCCTTGTACTTCCATTGACCCCAATGATAAAATTTAGAGATCTCTTCAGCTACTTCCTTTAATGATTTACCATTTGATTTTTAGTTCACATCCCATCTTCAATGCTGGAACAGTCTCCTCATCATTCTTTCATAGTTGAGGGGAAGAATCAAGAGATTGTAATAAAAAATAGGTTCCAGTACAGTCAGACTGATCTGCATTTGAGTCTTAGAGAAGTCATTCAAACCTCACTGAGCTTCGTTTTCGTCATAGTCAAATGAAGTTTAAAATTGTTTCTACTTCATAAGATTGTTGTGAGAGCTAAACGAGATAGAACATGTCCAATTTTCATTAAGCATTTAATGCAAATGAAAAGTTATTATTATTGCTACTAGAATAAGTAAATGACTTGCTCAATCTTCAGAGCTGGCTTAAAGACAAACGTAATGCAATACCAGCAAGAAACCGTTTTTACTACAGCATTTACTGTTAACAAGCACTGTTACAAGCACTTTATATATATTAACAGATTTAATATGTTTAACTCCTAGAACTCTATGTTTAACTACTTTATCTCACATATATATACATACACACACATATACAGATATATATATAAGTGTGTGTGTATACATATATATAAACTTTTTGAATACTTGCACCCGTGCTGTGAGGGACACACTGCTATTGTTCCCATCTTGCACATAGGGAAATCATGGCACAAGAAGTTACACAACCCAACTGAAGGTACACAATTAGAAGTTGCAGGATCATAATTCTAACCTGGAAAGTCTGGTTCCAGAAGCAATTTGTGCAACTACCAGTTTATATTGCTTCTGTAAAGAAACTTCCTTTAGGGAAGGAAGAATGTTGTAGTTATAATAGATTTCTTCAGTGGTCATACAGCTCTAATTAGGTGAATGGCTTGTTGACTTGGAAATTTCCAATTCTTTCCCTTCTTCCTTTAGAATACAAAATCCTCAGGGACAAAAACAATGTGCATGTTCCCTTTATGCTGAACACAGCTTTCTGTGCACTGCAGGTCAATGGTAGGTCTTATTGTCTTTCTCTCTGTCTTCCATTTTCCCACAGGGCTTCTAGGAACTGTAAGTGGGTCCCAGAAGCTGAGATTTGAAAAGACCTGTGGTTTGACCTCCTCCACCTACTTGTGAAATTCTCATTAACAACTCTGAGATAGCAAAGCCCTTGTCCATGTAAAGGAATCCCAGTATTCTGGAGAGAAGCATTCAGTTACAGAAACTTAAAATGATGGTGTCCACAGCAGCCAGCCCCCTGCTTGGTGGTGAGCCTCAGCCCTGCTAAAAGTCCCTCAGTAGAGAAAGTGTGTTCCCTGGACCAAGGCTCAGATGCCTCTGAAAGCTGAAAGCTGAGGACTAATCTAAAGGGAAGCCAAAGAGAGTTCAGAGATAAGAAAACACCGAATGGTCTTTTTTAACCAGAAGAATGTTTTTCATTTGAAGATTTTTGCAAGTTTAAAAATTATATATTTGCAGGCAAGAAAAATGTTGAACTTATAGACAGTTGAGAAACTGTAGGAGGATGTATAACATACCCTAGTTTAATAGGTAAAGAATTTAACATGAAAACAAATATTCTGCCATTTGTTTTCCTAATAGCTCTACATGAAATAAAGTTATGTTATAAAATTAATTTATATTACAACAACCAAATCTTTCCCAGCTCCAAATTTTCTCTGTAACACAAAATATCCACGAGGTGGAATGTATTTTTGACCACTTATGTTAGTACTCTTGTATTTAGAGCCTGTTTCACTGTCCTGCTTAGCAGTCAGGAAAATGTGAGTTTGAATTCTCAAATTCTTATTAAGTGTGCAACCCCATGGAAGTTATTTAGCTCTTTCTTTTTTTTTTAAATTTTTATTGAATTATAATTGTGTACATTGGTGCAATCATGGGGCACAATGTGCTGACTTAATATACATTATGAAATATTTTCATTGAACTATTTAACATAGCTTTCATGGCCTTTTAATCACTGTATGGAAACATTTATATTCTACATTTAGTAATTTTCACCTGTACCCTACTAAGATGCACCGTAGGTGTGATCCCACCAATCACCCTCCCTCCACCCATCTTCCCCCTACCCCTCCCCTCCCTTAAACCCAATTATAGCACAAGAATAGGGGGGAAAGGCCATTTCATTTTTAAATGAAGTCAGTTATAG
>CAUYON010004844.1:0-12383 GCA_963573935.1 Arctocebus calabarensis | reverse complement strand
GAGTCTAAAATCATACTAACAAAATCCAATCACTCCAAAAAGGCCTCAAACTAAAAAAAAAAAAAAAAAACAACATAAATCAGAGTCATCAGATTTCTCCTCTTAATTCACTCACAACCCACTCTAAGTTAACACTTCTACCCTTCCCCACATCTATAATTGTCATCCTTAAGTTAATGGCTATGAGTCCATGCATAACTCATTTTATTCAAACTCAACTCTCAAAGTTGTCTCAACAGGTAACTACACAATTGATGCTCCAAACCTGCACCGCAAATACAGCTCCCAACCTACAACAAGAAACTGTTCTTCATGAATAAACTATACTCTACTCCAGGCCATAAGACTTTCCTGAACATCACTTCTAAACAACCACCACTAAAAGGGCAATCTGAAAGCAAAAATTTATATCCTCCCAATGAAAAAAATCATAATCACCTCCTAGTTGGCCAATTAAAAACTACATGCCCCTCTCAGCAGGAAGAAGCTACAGAATAGAGAATTCGATGTCTCCTATCCCAAGGCCGACCTTCTATTTTTAACATATCAAGAACGGAGGAATGTTAGATAATTGCAAAACTTCATCTCCCTATTCCCAGTTACCCACTGAAAATTTCAAACTTATGGCCCATCCCCAATGGCTCTTCTCGCCAGAGCAGTAATGCCTTATTTGCTATTCTACCATCCTGTCACCTCCCCTAACCAAGCCTATATAAGGTGCCCTTGTCTTTTGCTCTTTCTCTTTTCCCTCTCTGCCCCTCTCTCTCCCATATCTATCTTCCCTCTCCTCTCTCTCTGTCTCTCCCCCGTCTTTTCCTCTCTTTCTTTCTCTCTCTCTCTCCCTCTTTTCCCTCCTCCTTAATGCTGCTCTGCAGCATCCCCCGCCAATAAAGACCTTTCGTACAAGACTTGGTGGTCTGTGAGGTTTCTGCCGGTGGAGTGCCTCCCTTTCACTTTAAGCTGGAAAAAATCCTCTATTTAAAGAAAATTTTAGAGAGCTCTCATCTTAAGAAATTGCCTTATTTCTATTTATGAAAAAATCAAATAGAAAGAAAAATATCAGTGTTGTGACTTGCCTTCAAAACTCCCTTAAAAAAAACTGAAGAGCAGAAAACTAAATTAGGACAAAAATTAAAATCTGCTTGCACTTTAAGCTGCCCTTCAATTTATACTCCTCTCTATCTTCAATTACCTGTCCTTGATCCCTCAGAACCACTTCTGGGTTTCTGGTCATAACCAACTTCAAAATCCAACCATAACCCCTCAACAATCGTCCTTAGGAGCTATTAAAATTATGTTGACTCCAGCTTTTTCAGAAAACCTTTTCAATTAACCTTTTTAATAACCAGTTGCCTGCCTTAATATCTGTATCTCTCCAATATTTACAGAAGGCACCCAGGCCTGATTTAAAAATCTCAAAATACCAGGTTGATTGCATAAAAGCTGAGAAGCAAGAAGTAGGCCCGTTAGAGTCAAAACAAAGCTCGATTTTCTGTCCCCTACAATGCCTCTTATTCCCTACGATTGGGTAATGGAACTCCATCAGCCCAAGACCTCCCTGTACAGTGCCCTTTAAGAATCCAGTCAGGGGGGCAGCGCCTGTGGCTCATCGAGTAGGGCACGGGCCCCATATACCGAAGGTGGCGGGTTCAAACCCAGCCTCGGCCAAACTGCAAAAAAAAAAAAAAAAAAAAAAAAAAATAGCCAGGCGTGTGGAGGACGCCTATAGTCCCAGCTACTTGGGAGGTTGAGGCAAGAATCGCCTAAGCCCAGGAGTTGGAGTTGCTGTAAGCTGTGTGATGCCATGGTACTCTACCCAGGGCAATAAAGTGATACTCTGTCTCTACCAAAAAAAAAAGAATCCATCCAGGGTTTCCACCCACTCCCCAGAGAATTCATGTCCCCTAGACTACAGCAGATCTTCTGAATTACTAAACATCTTTCCCCATGCTTTCAGAAGATCCCACGAAATTTAGAGATGAATTAGAGAGGCGAGTAGCCATTCATAATCCCAGTCACAGGGATCTTGACTGGTTGCTAAGGGGTGTTCTTCCCACACATGATTATACCGCAGTCATTAGACAAGACAGAAGGCTTCTAGGAGACCATCCTATTCATAGAGAAAACAGATGGCCAAATCCTTTTCCCGGATCCCCTACAATGACCAAGAAATTACTCATCTAAATACTGCAATTCAGAGTCTATTGGAAGCAATATTAGAGGCTTTCCCTCTAAATTAAATTAGTCTAAAGTCAATTAATGTACTCAGAAGGAGGGAGAAAATCCTAAAGCCTTCATTAAATGATTTATCAAAGTTTTCCAAGACATACATCATTTCCTGCTAAAGCATCAGAGCATAGAAATCTTTAAATGTCTGCCTTGCTTGGAAATTTTCTTCCAGAAATTAAAAAACAAACAAACAAACAGATTCAAAACAGTAGAGTCGCTCTTTCTGGACTGGAGCAAGCAGGAGTCACCATCATGTGAGTTGATATTCACCACCACAAGCACCAAAAGTTTCGTCACATGCACCCCCAAATCTAGGTCATTTAGTTAAGACTGCTGGTCAAGCTGTACAGGTTTCTGGCCAGAGAGACCAACTCTACCCTCTGAAGATGTTGTTTATGAGTTACTCCAATTGGCCACCACTCTCTCTTTTGTGGATGGTCTGGAAGATGAAACTTCCTGGCCAGGAAAACAAAACAGCTGTGTTTGTGGGGACCATGACTGATGTTGTGTGGGTTCAGAAAGTGCCCAAACTGAGAGTATGTGCCTTATGCATGCTCAGCTGGACTTGCACCCTCATACTCAAGGCTGGGGACAAGATCCTCACCTTCAACCAGCTGGCTCTGGACTCTCACAAGGGGGCGGTGGCACTGTCCTGCTTTCTGGTCCTCACAACGGCCGGGAAGTGTACCAGCATTTGGGGAAGGACACATGAACCCCCACAAAGCCACACCACACACTATGTCCACTGGAAGGGCTGGAAATTCAAGGGTGCCAGAGCCCAACGGGCTATTAGAGGCTACAAAAACTAACCCTGGAAACTACTATCTTATTAAAAAGATTTTTGGATGCAAAAACAAACAAAAAAACAACAGTGTACTTTGTACTTGACTGGACTGCTCAACCTCTAAGTGTTATAGTAGAAGCGGCTACACAGTTTTTTTTTTTTTTTTTTTTGGTAGAGGCAGAGTCTCTACTTTATCACCCTCGGTAGAGTGCCATGGCATCACACAGCTCAGAGCAACCTCCAACTCCTGGGCTTAGGCGATTCTCTTGCCTCAGCCTCCTGAGTAGCTGGGACTACAAGTGCCGGCCACAACGCCCACCTATTTTTCTGTTTTGCAGTTCAGCTGAGGCCGGGTTTGAACCCACTACCTTAGGTATATGGGGCTGGTGCCCTGCTCGATGAGCCACAGGCACTGCCCTACACAGTTTTTTTGAAAATAACTTATAAGATAACAAGAAAAAGAAAGATTTCAAATTCGCAGTCCTTGCTTTACAAATTGGATCACTGCAGAAGCAACAACCGTCCTCTGAAAATAAATTAAGGTTATCTTGTTTTATTCCTTGAGGTGTGTGCAGATACTGCAGAAAATCTGGACATTGGAAAGTTAACTGTCCAATCATTAAAGAAAAAGGAAAACTCAAAGAAAAGCCTCCCCATGCCTCAGAAAGGTAAAATTTCTCCTGTAGAACAGTATTCAGTTGATTGACGGGACTGCCAAACCTCAGTCCCACTCCAGACCCCACCATTAAACTTAAAGTAGAGCATCTGGAACTGGAATTTTTGATTGACACTGGTGCGACATTTTCTATCATTTGATCAGAAAAATCATCTTTACCTCTCACCTCTGATTCCATTCAAGCTAATGGAGTCTCTCGACAACCTTTTTCATTATCTATCTCTCAGGCTTCTCCTATATTTCTAGGTCCTCTTAAAACTCACCATGCCTGTCTAATATCTGATTCTCAGCAGCAAACATTTTTGAGAGAGACCTGTTATGTACATTGAATGCTACCTTATAATGTAATGAAAATAGTATTTTTATGTCTCTGCCCTCAGATGAAACTCCAAAGTTCTTACTGTCTTTAATGGAAACCCATTTTGATTTAATTCCTTTAATGAGACTATCCTAGAGGGTGTCCCACATAGTCTTTGGGCAAAACATGTAAATGAAATCTGACTACTACTTTGTTCAGAGCCTTTAAGCATCTCCCGAGAAACAACAACAACAACAACAAAACTTTTCCCTCTGTAGCTGAATACCCCCTCTCACAAGATGCAGAATAGGGAATTACACCTATAATAGACTCTCTTTTACAGCAGGGAGTACTTATTTTTAACACCTCACCCTGTAACATTCCAATTCTACCAGTAAAAAAGGAAGGAAAAATTGATTCAGATGGGAATCAAATCTACCGATTTGTACAGGATCTGAGAGCCATAAACTCCTTTGTAATCCCTGTACACTCTGCTGTACCAAATCCAGCTGTAATCCTTATTCTTCATTCCTGCTAATGCAGTCTGGTTTACACTGACTCATCTCTGCTCAGCTTTCTTTTCAATTCTCTTGCACAATTTCTCTTTGCATTTACCTTCAGAGAGAGACAATTAATAAAGACCTGAATACTCCAAGGATACTCTGCATCTCCTTCAATATTCTCTCAAATTCTCAAGGCTGATTTAGACTCTTTTCTCTTTACCTATGGGTCAATTCTGGTTCAGTACATTCATGATGTTCTACTCTGTAGTCACACTAAACTAGGTGCCCTCTTAGACTCTCTCATTCTATTAAAAGCTCTATCCATAAAAGGCCATAAAGCCTCTCAGTCCAAACTCCAGTGGGTACAGATCACTGTTACTTAGTTAGGACCCAAAATATCTCAAGGCACTCAAAAACTCACCCCAAAACACCTTGAGTGAATTTTGTCCATCCCCTTTTCCAAAACAAAAAAATACATAAAATTCTAGGGGCAGCTGGCTACTGCCCCTGATGGATTGCCAACTTTGCTGCCCTCACTATGTCATTATATTCCCTCCTTCCCGACAGTATCCAAGAGCCTATCCTCTGACCCATAGAGGCATTAGACTCCTTTAAAACTCTCAAATTCGTATTATCCACACCTCTTTCTCTGGGCTTACCCAGTTTTGATGAACTTTTCCATTTATACTGCCATAAAAATAGTGGAATTGCTGCTGGTATTTTAGGACAGCCTTTTCCCTCTCAGATCTGTCCTATAGTGTATATTTCATGTCAATGAGATCCCATGGCTGCAGGCATGCCCCCATGCTTATGTGCAGTAGCGGCAGATGCTACCCTATATAGCAAAGCCAGCACCCTCATATTAGGTTCCCCTATTCATCTACATGTTCCCCATGCTCTCTTACAAGTCCACAAACACGGAATCTCTCTACTAGATGATGGACCACCTATGAACAATCCTTACTAACCAACCCCTTCATTATTTTACACCATTGCAACATTTAAAATCCAGCTACACTCCTACCTCCCCCTGATGGTGAAGACCCCCACTACATTTCACATGACCGCCTTACAGCTGTTGATGTGATTTTAAAAGCATGAGAAAATTTCTCAGGCATTCCTTTAGACATACCAGAGTTAATTTTCTTTTGTGAAGGCTCTTGCAATGTGATTTCAAAGAGAGTGTAGAGATCATGGTGAAAATTGCCCTTTTCCCTTGGTTGATTCACTGAAAGATCAACTCACAATAATGGTAGATTAATAAAAGAAAGGTTTATTAATAAATATCATGTGCATGGGGGGAACCACAGGAATGATGATCCAAAGTCTCAGTGATGTTCATAGACATTTATAGTTGCCTTTTGGAAGGGAGAGGGGAGAATATGGAAAGTGTAGGTACAGCAAGTGGTTGCTAGGGGGCAATGTGTGTAGATGGGTGGAAACAGATTTATCTGTAGATTAACCTTAGAGACAGGTATCCTGCTCTGAATAACTCTGGGACCAGATCTATTAGCATGTAGAAAGGAAGTCAGCAGCCCTTTCTGATTCTCAATCAGGTTGTTCAGGTTTTATGTAGATAAAGGAAAGGCCTCCTTTAATGTTTCTTGATCATGAATGGCCTTTAAGTCAAAATATTCTTTATACCAATGAGTCATATATTGGGGCAAAATTTCCTTAGCTCCTTCAATAGAATAATAGCTGGCTATGCTATAGTTTCTCCACATGAAATCCTGGAGGCATACTCCCTACCTATTATAAAATCAGCACAAGCTGATGAACTTCTAGCACTCACTAGAGCTTGCACATTAGCACAAGGAAAAACTGTCACTATTTACACAGACTCTAAATATGCCTTTGAAGTCTGCCATGCAGCTGTCATGATTTGGAAATCTGTTTTTGGTTTCTTAATGTCAGCTGGCACCTGTATTGCCAATGGGATAATTGCTTCCCTATTACAGCCATTACCTTCCCTCTAAGGTTACTGTTATTCATTGTTGAGCCCACACTAAAGAAACAGAAGCTGTGTTTTTAGGAAATGATAGAGCAGGCAGAGCTGCAAAACATGTTGCCGAAATGGTCCCCCTTATTCTTTTTCCATTCAACTTATTACCTTCCCCTTATTGTTATCTGGTATTGGTAATCATCACATTAATACCCCACAGACTGAAAAAGATAAATGGATACATAATGGTGCTAAACAGTTATTGAATGGATTATATATTGGACCAAATAGACTCACCGTGGCCTCCTTTCCTTTGACTTTTTGGCTTGCACTTATCCCTCACCAAATGGGACTTATGTGCAAATGGGGGATAATTAAGGAACTAAAAAATAGTTGGTACTTCCCTGGGATCTACAGAATCTCTGATCAAATTATTTCCCAGTATACTACTTGTAAATGTCACCAAATCTCTGGAGGAGACCAATAGTCTCTAGGGAGTTCCCGAAGACACGTGTTGCCATTTGTGCAACCCAAATTGATTTTATAGATTTATCTCCAGCTTCAGGCTTTTCTCACTGCTTAGTTATTATCTGTTTAGTGGGTGGACTGAATGTTACCCAACCAGATGTGCAGATGCTCTGATAGTAGTAAAGAAATGATACTTGAAATTATTCCTTCATGTGGTATATACCCTTATGAATTGAATCATGAATCAGATCAAGGAGCACATTTATTTTATTATTTTTTCTTTCTTTTTTTTTTTTTTTTTTTTATTGAGACAAAGGTTCACTGTTTTCCTCTAGAGAGTGACCTGGCACTCTTTTGTACCAATCTTATTATTATTTTTTTTTTTTTGCAGTTTTTTGACCGGGGCTGGGTTTGAACCTGACACTTCCTGTATATGGGGCCAGCACCCTACTCCTTTGAGCCACAGGTGCTGCCCCTGTACTAGTCTTTCAAACCTAGGCCCAAAACTGCAAAATAAATAAATAAATAAATGTGGCTCCACACCCAACCACACCAGCAAAGCCAAGTGGGGGAACCTACATTTCAAAAAAAAGAGAAGTTTGACAAAAACATGTCAAGACATTGGACTTAAATGCCCAGAAGCACACTACCTTTGGCCCTTATAAAAATCCATAACACCTCAAATAGAACACATGAATTAACACTCTTTGAAATAGTGTCTGGTCACCCTAAGTCTACTGGCACCCCTAAACCGCCTGGGCTGACTGGAAGGTATAGCCATCTGAGTGAACAATTTGATACCAAAACTAGCTATATACAGGCACTGATTAATGTACTTGGAGCATATTATCAACAGGTGACAAAAGCATGGACTCCAACAACTGATAAGCCTTGCCATCCCCTTCAACCAGGAGGTCATGTATACATCAAAATTTTTAGAAGAAAACATGCACTGTCACCCTGCTGGGAAGGTCCTGATGAATTACCAACCAACACTGTCACAAAAATAAAAGGAAAAACCCTCCTGGATTCACTTGAGACACTCCAGAATACACCGAGACAGATGGAGATCGACCCCTGCAGGTGACCTGAAAGGAAGGATTTCCAGGGTCAATCCCCAGGCTTCTGAAGCAGATGACTCTAGGAAGTAGACAGCTGTTTCCCAAGATCACAGATCAAGAAACCTCATTTAATGTATATTCCTTGCCTTTTAAACTCCCCAATGGTCACTTTCAAACAATTTTTCCTTTAGGCATCCCCCACTTTCAGAAATAACACAGTTGAAGCTGAGTAGAAGTTGCCTCAATCTATCCATTCTCTCTTTTATCTTCCAACACAGCTCTTCTTTCAAACTATGCCTTGCTCTTACTAACCCTTACTGTTTTCCCAGCAGGTCAAGTGCAGACCTGGCACCCTTTTGTACAAGTCTTTCTTTTGTTTTTTTGCAGTTTTTGGTCGGGGCTGGGTTTGAACCCACCACTTCTGGTATATGGGGCCGACGCCCTACTCCTTTGAGCCACAGGCACTGCTCCTGCGCCCCTGTACCAGTCTTTCAAACTCAGGCCACACTAACTAATCAGTCTGATTGCTGGTTATGCCAACGTCTCAATCATGCAAAGGAAACAGAATTTTTTTTTTTTTTATTTCTACCAACATGAGTGTCTGGTGGAGCCAATCTGGAAAACAGAAGAATGATGGGATGTGGCTTCCACAGCCAGAGAAGAAGCAACATAGTCTTCACCTAATGGTGAGACAACTAGATATAGAAAAAGTTCTGGGGAAACTCAAGAGCTATCTTTTGTTCAGGTAAAGTCCGTAGAAAAGAATTTTCCCCTGTGCATTGAAAATCAAAATGATGCTGGATCTCTGCTAGGTGATATCCTGGAAAAATAGTATGATCAAATCCTACGGTTTTATTCCACAAATGACATTCTTACACTTCTCACAGAGATGGTTGATGGTACTGACACTAACCTTCATAATGACAATACTTGTCAAATCACCATATGTTATGAATAGCCCACAGCACTTGGCAGGCCAAGGTTGGTGGATTTCCTGAGCTCATAGATTTGAGACCAGCCTGAGTGAGAGTGAGACCTCATTTCTCTGAAAGTATCTGGGTTTTGGTGGCGCCTGTAGGTCATTCAGCGGGTAGCTGGCCACATTCACCCAGGCTGGCAGGTTTGAACCAGGCCTAGGCCTGCTAAAACAATGACAACTGCAAAAAAAAAAAAAAAAAAATTGCCCAGCATCGTGGCAGGCACCTGTAGTCTCAGCTATTTGGGAGGCTGAGTCAAGAGAATCCCTTAAGCCCAAGAGTTTGTGGTTGCTGTGAGCTAAGATTCCATGGCACTCTACCCAGGGCGATAGCTTGAGACAGTCTCAAAAATAAATAAATAAACAAATAAAATCACCAGGCATTTTTGTGGGCATCTATAGTCCCAGCTGTTCAGGAGGCAGAGGTAAGAGAATTGCTTAAGCCCAGGAGTTTGAGGTTGCTATAAGCTATGATGACACAGTACTCTACCAAGAATGACAAAGTGAGACTCTGTCTCAAATAAAAAAAAAAATAATTTCACAGGGTCACATGACAACTGGATATGTGAAAGTGCCAGGGAGAAGGAGAAGACACAGCAAACCCCATGATGGAAAGTCACAGGTTTTAACTTCACTCTGTCTATAAATACCACTGGTGTTTTTCATCTTCTGTAGTAGTAACATATACAAATGGCTTCCACCTGAATGGTCAGGACGCTGTAGACTTTGTTATCTGACATCCTCTATTACCAAGTACTTTACTGTAAATGCCAGTCAAATTACAAACTTGTCCTCTTTTGTTCATAAGGTGGTATTTTATAGATGTATAAGACATGACATTATAAGAAATCCCCGGGCAGCGCCTCTGGCTCATCAAGCAGGGCGCGGGCCCCATATACCGAAGGTGGTGGGTTCAAACCCGGCCTCGGCTGAACTGCAAAACAGAAAAGTAGCCAGGCATTTTTTTCGGGCGCCTGTCTTCCCAGCTACTTGAGAGGCTAAGGCAAGAGAATTGCCTAAGCACAGAGTTGGAGGTTGCTGTGAGCTGTGTGATGCCATGGCACTCTACTGAGGGTGATAGAATGAGACTCTGTCTCTACAAAAAAAAGAGGAAATCCCCTTGTATATGTAGGGATCATGGCAAAACCTGCCTTTTTCCCTTGGTTGCTTCATTCAAAGATTAACTGACAATTGTGGTAGTTTCTTTTTTTAATTTTTTTTTTTTTGGTGTGTGTTTTTACAATTGCGGTAGATTAATAAGAGAAAGGTTGGATGGTGCCTGTAGCTGAGTGTGTGGGGGGCCAGCCACATACACTGAGACTGGTGGGTTCAAACCCAGCCCAGGTCAGCTAAAACAACAATGGCAACAACAACAACAAAATAGCCTGGCATTATGGTGGGTGTCTATAGTCCCCACTACTTAGGAGGCTGACATAAGAAAATCATTTGAGCCCAAGAGTTGGAGGTTGCTGTGAGCTATGATGCCATAGCACTCTACCCTGGGAGACAGCTTGAGACTCTGTGTCAAATGAATAAATAAATAAATAAATGAGAAAAAGGTATAATTCTAAATACCATGTGTATGAGTGGAAGCACATGAATGATTACCTGTAGTTTCGGTGATGGTCAGAGACCTTTATACATGCCTTTTGGGAGGGAGGGGGGAGAATGTGGAAAGTATAGGTATAGCAAGTGGTTGTTGGGGGAAGTGTGTGTAGATGACTGGAAACAGATTTATCTGTAGATTAACATCAGAGACAGGTATCCTGCTTCAAATGATGTTGGGGCCAGATCTATTAGCATGTAATAATGAAGTTAGCAGCCCCTTTTGATTCCCAATGAGGTTACTCAGGTTTTATGTAGATATTAAAGAGGCCTCTTCCAATGCTTCCTGACATGACTGGCCTTTAATTGAAAATACTCTTTATACCAAGTGTTAGGCCTAAGTGGCCCTAGACTAAAGCAGATAAGTGTCAGGCCGAGGCTATAATGGAAAAATACCAGTTAATTCCTGGCAATTTCCTGACAGAAAGTTTTCAAAAAAGAAATGAAATAAATCTTGTTCGCCCCCAGCACAAATGAGAAAGTACTAATTGTTTTCTTCCTTCTAGTTCACTCCCAGTTTCTTGCTTGGCTAACTCCCTTGGAAACGACCCAACTGTCCTCGGACCAACCTTTAAACAATACTAGGTAGAGAAAATACTGAGACAAAGATGTATGAAACTAATATGTATATGGGGTGTATAACGTATAACTAACCCCCAAATTCTGCTTCTGTACAATGCTTGCTTGCTATCCTACCCGGATACCAGGATGCAGACCAAGCCATAAAACTCAACCCCTTAAACACTCGGGGCTACTCTCAGAAACACCATGTTGGGACACTGAGGCAGTCGCCAAGCGGCTCTTCAATAAAGGGACCCTGGTATGAATTCAACTTGTTTGGCAGTGTGGTCTTTGTGGAACTCCTGGGCACAACAGAAGGAGTCATATTTGGGGGTGAAATTTCCTTAGCTCCTGAAGTTTTGTAAGTAAAGAGCTGAGTTGGCACCTGGGCAGAGAGAGAGCGCGGGTTAGTAATCTAGTTATAAGATGTCTCAAAAGAAATTTAAGAACATAAATTAGGATGAGAACAAATAAGCAGAAAAGAACAGATCTGAGCACATTTCCCCACAGCCCATTAAACTAGTCTCTCATTCCTGGGAATAGGTCAATCCAATAGAATGGTTTCATTAATTTGGTAAAGAATATTATTGTCCTTTAAGAGATGTAGATGGGTCTTTAATAGCCCTGACTGATTTCCATAAAGACAACGTTTTTCTCCAATAACAGTATAAGCTCTTCTATGTTGAGTTGTCAAAGCATCTAGGATGCATTGGTTTTGAATTAGAATAGTTTTTAGGCTATTAAGCTCTGGTTGAAGTGTTCCCAATACTTGCATGGTGATGTTGGGCTGTTGTTCTATTACTATAGAGAGATTCATGACCACTCTTTCAATTTTGGAAGTTCCAAATGTTGTGAAAAGTATTTTCGTCAATAAAAAGAACTTTGAATTATTATATAGAAGGGGATTTCTTATAATAGTGCATTTTGTATGTTTACAAGGTACTATCTTATGTACAAAAATAGCCCAAGTTTGTAATTTGACTGGCATTTAAAGGAGTACTTGGTAATAGAGGGGGTCAGACAACCAAGTCCATAGCATCTTGACCATTGTGTGGGAACCATTTTTTTTTGATAGAGATGAGGGTCTCACTCTTTTTGGTTGTAGCCGCCATTGTTGTTTGGTGGGCCCTGGGCTGGAGTCGAACCTGCCAGCTCAGGTGTACGTGGCTGGCGCCTTAGCCCGTTGAGCCACAGGCACCGAGCCTAGATTAATTTCTAATGGGTTAAGATTTTTAATTTAAGGCCAAGCGTGGTGGCTCATACCTGTAATCCTAGCACTG
>CAUYON010004843.1:0-13902 GCA_963573935.1 Arctocebus calabarensis | reverse complement strand
CCTGAGATCCCACTGCCTCACTCTATAGCAGCGATTTCCAACTGGTATGCCAAGGCACACAGGTGTGCCCTGGAGGTGTGCTGCGAAAATTTGTAAAGATCATTACATTATTATTATTATTATTATTTTTGCAGTTTTTGGCTGGGGCTGGGTTTAAACCCGCCATCTCCAGCATATGGGGCCTGTACCCTACTCCTTTGAGCCACAGGCGCTGTCCATCAAATTATTTTTTAAAGAAGTTCAAAGCACATTAAGTATATTCTTTCTTTTACTCCTTTTTTTTTGATCAACGTAATTTAAGTGTGCCTTGCCTTGGAAGTTTAATTATAGGTTCAAATGTGCCATGAGATAAAAAGAGATTGAAATGAAGCCAATAGGCAGGAGGAAAGAGACAGGAGCTTGAAGGGAAAGGGAGTCATCCTTCGTAAAGGACTGGCACTCCCACTAGGCTTTCAGAGGCCGCTGCAAAGCCCCACTGAGGGGTCCTCCCTGACCTCTCCTCCTTCTCTAGCTTAGGCTCCACTGGGCCTCCCTGGCCTGCACGTGGACTTTCAGGTCCACTCTGTCTAGCCCCTAGGGCAGTCCCTGCCCGTGGAGGGGGAGGGTACGATTAATCATCACTGTTGAATGCATCACCTGGGAGACAATGCCCAGGCCCAGGAGTCAGAAGAAGTGGAGTCTGGTCTTGGCTCTGCCACTACCGAGCTGTGCGACTTTAGAGTCTGTGAGTTTCATTTTCCTCATCTGTAGGAGGAGGGAGTTGGCCCCTGTGGTCCTGAAAGCTCACACAGCAACCCAGGACTCTCTCCGCCCTGCCCCAGGCTCTGGCCTGGTGCTGACTTGGTTAAATGCTCACCTCAAGGTTTGACCTTGTTGTAGGGACAGGAGTCTCTAATCGCTCACAAGTGGACTCTGAGCCTGCTGCCACTGATGGAAAACTTTACCTCAGAACCCAGCTGCCGCATTAATGGCAGGATTCCAGTTTCACAGACAATATTTCCCCCAAGAATGCCAGCGAGGGGTGTGGCCATGCCATTGGGCTGGAGTAGGCCTGTCGGAAGGGCCTCAGCCTTGGGTTGCCAGGGTAACATATCAGGGAAACTTCCTCCAGCCTCCTCTCTCCCCCTCCCAGGGGAGATGCCAAGCAGACAGGAAGTCTCAGGAATAGTGAATATACTAAATGCCATTGAACTATGGTGACTTTTATAAATGAATTAGGTGAATTATATTTCAAGTTTTTAAAGCATTTGAATACTTAATAAAGCAAAGGGGAAAAAACAAAGAAGTCACTGGGAAGATCTTAGGGGTAGACAAAGGTGAAAGAATATTCCAAGATTTCCTAGACCAAGGGCCAGGACAGGGTTTTCCTTTTGGATAGAAATTCAAACTGAATGCATTTACCACATTACCTGATTAACTATATTGGAGAGCTGGGGTTCAGGTGAAACCCAAGTGCTGAGAACTAGAAGAAGAGCAAATCAGAGAGTGGAAAGTCCACCCTCGCCCAGGGTGAGGGGTGGTGGAGAGGAGGGGACACCACTGCCTGGCTGTCCTCCACCCCAGCCCCCAGGACCTTCCTTTCTGTCTATCCCAGCTCCTGGTTCTTCGTGGAGCTCCTGGTTCTTTGCTCTCTGTTCTCTTTCAGGAGGTAGCGGGGGGCTCTGAGTCCCCTGCCAAAGCTGAGCCCCCTTGTGGAAAAATACTTTTGCCCTTTTGGTCTGCTGAGACTGAGTTGGAATTTTCCAAAAGGAACTTTTTTGGAAACTAGTGGTGGAGGGGATAAGTACAAAGGTCTTAGAAAACCCATTCTGCCATTGGGTAGATTTCCACACTGATCACAGCACAGCCTGGAGGTGAGGGACGCTCTCCCGTCTCCCATTGGAGCAGGGCCACTTCTTCCAGAGACCCTTCCTCTGTCGTCCTCCTACCCCTCCTGGGGTGAGGAAGGCATCCAGCTCTAGGCCTTCCCTGGAACCATGTCCAAGGCTGGAGCATTGAGGATGGAGTCTTGAACAGCCACGTCCCTGCTATCCAGATTTATCCCATTAGTTCCATTAGTTCCAGACGGACAGATCTGGGAGGCATCATAATGGATCTCCAGACCCAGCTTGCCCTCCGATCTACTTTGTTTTCAGGTGGAGACACTTAGTGCTACACGGGGGAAGGCTCTTGCCCAGGATCACCCAGGGGTCAAGGCTGGAATGTGCTCCTGTGTGGCCACAGAGCTGGCTACCCGGAAGCCAGGCCAGGCCAGGTCCTTCTGTGGCCTCTGGAGTCCTTCAGAAATGACTCCCTGGAGCTGAGAGGACACTGAGCCTGGTGTGGGGCCAGGCAGGAGGAGAGGGAAGTAGCCCCACAGAGTGACGTCCCCAAGCCCCTTTCACTAGAGACCTGTTGAGGACGTACCCTCGAGGTGCCAGGCCTGGGTGACAGCAGAGAAATGGCAGAACACAGAGGCTGAGGGACTGGCTTTGTAAGAGGAAGGTCCGGTGGGGAGGCTCAAACCTCAGCTGTGGAAGGTTTGAGCCTGAGGATGTGGTGGCTGCTGTGGGCCTTCAAGTTGAGGTGACACGATCTGAGGGGCTGTGCAGTAGGCGGACTGCACTGAGGGTGCTCTGTCTGGGAGACTCATTGGTAGACGAGGGCACCACCCAACTAAAGATGGTTCAGGTCTCAACCAGGGGTTAGGAGAGGGGCCCAAGGGAAGGTAGATACAAAACAGAGGAGGGCAGTGAGAAAGGGGACACGCAGGAGGCCTGTAGGCCTCTCAGCCAGGCAGACAGGCCACTGGTGGTGTCAGGAAGCCAGATGTGAAGGGACAGGGGAATCTGTGGGGAGACTCTCTCTCTAACCAGGTTTGGTTCTGCCTTGCAGGGCCTGGGACACATTTTCCAAATGTGGTTCCCCTGCCACTCTCGTCAGAATCAGAACCACCTGACATGCTTGTCAGAGAGGCAGAGCCTGGAGCCAACTCCGCATCTCTGGGAATGAAAGGGTAGAGCCCTGGGATTTGGAAAACACCTGGCATCAGAGAGTCATGAATCCTTCCCCCATCCCCACCCTGTCTCCTTCCCCTGAACTTTGATAGTGGGGATGAAAGAAGAAGTAGGCTTTAGCAGACAGTGAGTTTGGTTTTAGAGATGTTTGCAGATGTCTAAGGGGCAGGTAGATATTGTGAACTAGAGGTTGGAGAGGCGATAGGTCAGGGTGGACAGAGGTTCAAGACCATAACTGGAGGGAGAAGTTGACACTGAGTACAATTTTCCTCTTTTGTCTTCATGAGCCTCTGACCTCTACACGTCATCTACCCAGCCAGATTTCTGGGAAGAGATTAGAACTTGTTAGAGGATTGCCAGGTTAGTATTTGACTTTCAACATTCAGAGCAGGATTATATGGCAGGACAGTAGTCTCCAAGGCAGGACATTAACCCAAGAGAAGAGTCACTGAATACCTTTACTCCCCTGTTTCTCTATTACTGCAGACATCAACCCCCAAGCTGAGTCCTGGCCTGTTAGGAACTGGGCATCAGGGCATCACCATCTGACCTCTGCCCCCCACCCACCTGCCCAAGGTGCCCCAACCTCCCTTAACAGTGGAAAAGTGTCTTCCATGAAACCAGTCCCAGGTGCCAAAAAGGCTCCGGTTTGTGGCCTGCTAGGAACCTGACCACACAGCAGGAGGTGAGCGGTAGACCAGCAGGTGAAGCTTCATCCCTACTTATAGCAACTTCCTGCATGCATCACCGCCTGAACTCCACCTCCTGTCCCCTTGACCCCAAGCCCACCCAGTCAGTGGAAAAGCTGCCTTCCATGAAACCAGTCTCTGGTGCCCAAAAGGTTGGAGACCACTGCTCTATTAGCTCATCGCCAGCCAGGACCCTGTCCTGTCTTAAGGGTCCAGTGGAGATGCGGAAAAGGGAAGCTATGGCATTAGGGAGGTAGAAGAAAGCCTGCGCCTTCCATGAGAGAAGAAGGAGGACTTGGGAGTGTAGGACTGGGCCGAGAACTAAGGGTGGTGCTGCCAGGGACGGTTAAGATGGCTCAGGCATCCAAGACTCCCCAGGCCTAAGCTAGATAGCAGTGGGTTCAAGGTCAGAGCCCATAAAAGCACACAGTGGAGACACCAGCAAAAGACATGACGTTGGAGAGCAAGGGACCCTCCAGGAGGACTAGCCCAGCACACACAAGGCTGGGGCCCCTTCTGGGAGAGCGTGGCCACACTGGCAGCAAGGCTGAGCATTGTACTCCAAGAAAGACTGGGCTGTCTGAAGAACAGTTAGAGTTCTCCAGACTGATTAGAGTTCACTATTACAGGTCATACTTAAAGATTGAGTTTTCAATCCAGTGCATCCAAAATGTAGCAGGCGTTAGGCAATCCTAGGAGCTTTGAGAGTAACTGAACTTAGGGATGGCACAGAATGGGGACATTGGGGTGCAGGAGCCAGTGGGAAGAGAAAGATGCAGGAGGAAAGGGGATCAGAGCTACAGGGGGACACCTGGCGAGATGGTCTCAGGAAGCTTGGAAAGAGGTTTAAGAAGACAGTGTTGAGTGACATAATTTAAACTTGCAAGAGGAAGGGAGACTGAGGATAAGTGTCATCCAATTTGACAAGTGGGAGATCAAAATGACATTTAAGAAGCCAGATGAGTATAGTGGTGAGAACAAGTAAACCACTGGTGTTAAGGCCTGAGTGGGTGAAGAAATGGAAACAGCCAGAGTGAGCATTTTCTTTGAAGAGTTTATTGCTGGAGTAGAAGAAGAATAAATGGGACGAGAAGAGAATGAGTTGCATGGCGAGGAGCAAAGGGGGGACCTGGGCATCTCTGTGGGTAGAAAGGAAGGATCAAAACAACGATGCTAAAGAAAATGAGACATTTGATGCCTGAGCTCATCTGCTTGTGAGGAAGGCGAGAAGGTGAGGTTTTAAGAGAACAGGTAGAGGGACAGGCCTTGTGCAGGGATATGGGCTTCTTCTCCAAGAAGGGAGGCCAGTGAGGACACTGGGACTCTCGGTGGAGACGAAGATTTACTAATAGGAGAGGCCAGAGGTGACCCCCAATTCCTTTTTTCTTCAATAACCTAAGAAGTGAGGTTATCTGTAGCTGATGCTGCCCAAGTGCAGGAGAGGTTGGCCATGAAGGACTGAGGAAGGCCGTGAGCTTGGGCATCACTCATGCCGCGGACATGGGGGCCTCTGCTGAGCAGCCAGCTCACACTGATGGGAGGACATCGCTGGTGCAGTGGATCAGTCAGCTGGAAGTGGGGTCAGCAGAACTTTATAAGTAAAGGAGCCAAAGAGATACTAGGGTTACCCTGGGTAAAATTACTGAAGCTTTGTCAGCTTCATTCCTTATTGATATAATTTCATTAACAATTTTCTACTTGTTGGCCAAAGAATATGGTCAAAACAATAACAGGAATTAGTCCTAACCTCATACTCTTAAGATTTTTATGCAGTTGTAAGCTGATCACAGATTGTGGCAGATGATATTCTCTAAAACTGGCCATAGCAATGCTTCCAGTTCTGTCTGTTCATCCAGAAACTTGTCACTCTCCCATCATAAGGTGGCGGGCATTGCTTTTCCTTCCCCTTGAAACCAATGGGACTTTATGACTCTCACAGTGAATAGAAATGGAAGTGACACTGCCTAATTTCCAAGACTAGGTCATATATGATGAATCAACTCCTGCTTGGTTCTCTCTCTCTGGGCTCTTTTGCCCTTCAAACTCAGCCACCATGTTCTGAGGAAGTCCAAGCCAAACACAGGTGTCCTGGCCAACGGAGCCGGCTAAAGTCTCAGCTGCCAGCCAGCATCAGCTGCCAGACACTGAGTGAATGAACCTCAGATCATTCTAGCTCAAGCTAAGGCCCCAGACATTGTAGGGCTGCTGTAACCTGTCTGAATTTCTCATCTGTAACAAATGGCGGTCTCATGCCACTAAGTTTAAGGGAAATTTTTATGCAACCATAGTAGCTAAAACGCATATAGAATTTTGCTCTAGAACTTTGGCATGTATTAGCCTGGCCATTTTCTCGTGTTGCTTTATTGTCATCATAATTATTTTATGGGTTACAAAATATTTTGAGTTGATGTAGTATGGCTTATTTAAACATTGTGCTATTCTTGGCTGTTTAGATGGCTTCTCATGTTTTACTATGTAAGTAATGATATAAAGAGTTGTGCATAGAAATTTTTCTTTTTCTTCAAATTGCTTCATTGGGACAAATTCCCAGAAGTAGAATTACTCTTGGATATGAACATTTTTATGACTTCCCAAATGTACCACAAATTATTTCTCAAACAAAATTATCTGAGTAGATTCTACCATCAATCCTGTAGCAATCGTGGCACATGAAACTACCTTAAATTTTTTCTGAGTTTAAGTGAGCATAAATAAATAATTGCATGAAAAAAACCTTTACTGCCTTGATATCAACATTTGACATTATCATTACTTTTCATTCTATTAATTTAATCAATGGAAATTATATTTTATCATTGTTTTAAATTTATCTCTTGGGTCATAAGACCAATACTACAAGCACTTGGGTCAGTATTGGGGCAGAGATTATTTTCCATGTTTTAGAGATTATTTTTACTTCTATTTGAAGTATGTCTTCTTTACCCAATAATTTATTTATCAGAGTTCTTGATATCACTATATATTTAATTACAAATAATTCATTAGCAGACTAAAAAATTGATTGTGTCTCATGACTGGCACTAAAATATTAGAATGGAGTAAAATAGAAATGTTAGAGAATTCTGCACACATAAAATTATTTGTGTTAAATTTTTCTTTCAATCTAAGTGTGCATTGGGTCATGACATTTTTTTCTTCATAGAGAAGTAACAAAATGTGTTCCAGCTCCATCCAAGTAAGTATGAAAGAGGTAAAGTCATCATCTTTCTTTAAGGCTGCCTGCCCAGAGTTACATCTTCATGCATCTTTATTTATGGAATTATATTTTCATGGATATGCACACATGTTGATGAATGAATATGAATACCTGTGTGTTATTGTATAGAGAGGAATAACTTTATGCATGAAGATATCTCTACATGCATCCATTTGTGCAGATACATTTTCATGAATGTATTTTTAGACAAGAAACTACATTGCAGCAAATCAAATCCCAACCAATTAACCACAGTGTGATGAATGTTTGCTTCATTTAAATGGCAACTTTAATTATTACTTCAATAAATGCAAAGATAAAACAAGCCCTTTACTTAGTGCCTCATCATATTTCTCTAATACTAAATTTGACATTTTTGTATTAAGCTCTTTTTCATTTACTTCTGTAAAATTAATGTGTGAATTATTGATTTTTATACTCTGTTCAATATTTAATATTCTTATTGGCTTGTAATTATAGATAGAGTTCAGGATTGAACATTAATATCATTAGATTTGTTTTACTTTGTTGAATGTGTCAAATATGACATTTTATTTAATTGATTTTATTTTTATAAACTATAAATTAGAAGTATATTAGTATGTAGAGATTTTACATAAGATTTCTCATTTTTCTCTCTATATTTTGTAGTAAAATCAGAAAATGCAGATATACAAAACTAAAAGCCAAAATATGTGAATAGCTTCAGCGAACCAATTTTTAAGATTCTGACTATTTCCCTATGTCCCCAAACTATTGACAGGTAGTTACATATACAAAAATATATACATTTCAAAAAGCAGATCATCGTTACCTATGCTAACAGATAAAACTCTCTTTATACTAGTTGGTATTATATTAGAAATAAACTCATGACAATGAAATGGTTCTGGATTATTTTAATGGCTACAGAGTAGTCTGTGAGTATATTCTTTAAATATTAAAGTTCTAGTCCTCAACTTGGTGGCAGTCAAGGGTTCCTTTTTTTCTCCCTAAAATGAGCAACACCGTGGCAGATCTTTTTCCTACAATTTACCTATCTGTCAGAAAAGTATCAATAATAGGTTGTAGAATTAGAATTCTGTTACATTACTCGTGCTCTTTAACAATAACTCGAATGTGTTTTAATGGGCAGAAGTCCAATGAAGAAAATAGAACATAACCACATCCAGATAATACCACTGGGTATGGTATGGTAGTTTCTAGGATAGTTCAAAAATAGAGAAATTTTTCCAAAATTCATAAAGCACTAAAAAATACAAAATGACAAATAATAATGTTTTCCTTTTCTACTTCAAAAAATACATACATTGGAGGGTTACCCTAGGAGCACATGAAAATCTAACTCATTGTTTAAGTGGCCGTGAATACCAAAGGCACCTCCTGAGGCTGGAACTATTCTGAGACTAAGTCAACAAATCAACAACCTGGGTGCTAGCTTATTCTCCAAGGGCTCTACCTTCCAGGACGTTCGCTCTTTTTCCAACATGCTTTCTAGCTGCTTAATTAAAAAAAAAATGCCCTTTTAAACAGATTTCTCAACCTGTTTCCTGTCTGTATTTAGATGGAAAGAAAGAAGCTCCATTTCACATTTTGAACTAACACTCTTGCCCATATAACAGTCTTAAAATTTCAGAGGGTCTCCCATGCATTTCACAGTCTCCCACGATTTCATGTTGACCTGGAGTCAAATTTCCCTAGAATTTTAATTTACTTTTCGAATCACTTTGTCATTAAAGAGGCTATGGATAAGGTGCGTTCTTGTTTGCTATTTTCAAAACTGTATTCTCTCCAAACTCAGTATGCAAAGTGTCCTGGCTTTTCTGCGTTCATGTGTTTCGTCATCGTGGCCTATCTATGCTGTCATTACAGGCCAGATAACTCCTGCCACCAAAACCTCTGTCCCTGCTCAGCAGCCTGCTAGGTGCATTTTTTATTATCCTAAGTTACTAGAGACCAGAAATGCCACAACTATGTAATATGAGTGAAAAACATGTTTTTAGCCTCAGTAAGTTTCCTGAGTCCCGTGACTGGGTCCTGCCTCCTCACAGATCCCAGGTTTACTATTCTAGCTTCACCCAGGCTTGCCCTCATCACCCCTGTCCAGAGATTTTCATTATACTGATAAGGGCTGAGCAAATTTTTGTAGACATCTTTCCTCCTCCATAATATTTGCAATGGAGTGTGGTTTAAATATTCAATTTTCTTATGCCCTTGGATTTGGAAGGGTTGGTTTGTGCTCCTCTAGAGCATGTCATTTTAGGGGTGGCCGAATGGAGCTGTTTTCCCTTTTCCATAGATGTTTTCTGTGTCTGGATGAGGCCCCTCTCAAGCACCTGACTGTTCTCTCAATTCAGACTGAAACCTTGTAGTCTTCACTTTCATCACACAGTCAGCTGGCTTCTGCTTTTGACCCAGCTGACCTCCTTCACTTGAACCATGTCCAAACACCCTATAGAAAAAGAGGGGTGATACCTGGTATCTGGTATCAGTTTTGAGGCTCCAAACTTCACTTGGGACTCTCTGGGAGGTCCAAATCATTTGCAAGATGTGGAAGGATTGGATTTCTCTCTAGGCTTTCTTTGCTCTAAATTCCTGATATTTAGAAAAGGAAAGAGATATAATTATATTCCTTACCCACTTTCTCTTCTGGTCTTTTTAAGTTTTCAGTATCACATGGGCCACTCTTCTTGGAAAATTTCCTCCCCCCTCCATCTGGGGCCAAATGCTGTGTCTCTGCTAAGCCCACTGTTCAGAGTTGAGGGTGCTTCCTGACCCCTCTCCCTCTAGAGATTCCAAGGAGGAAGGCCTGCCAAGTCCCAGGGGGCTGGTGCAAAAGCAGCTCTGCAAACACTTGTGAGTATCATGTTGGGTAGCTCGTGGGCTGTAGACCTTTCCCTCTGAATGTTCTGGTTTTGAGGAGTTAGCCCATTCACTTTCAGTTTGTGCATTTTGTAATTTCAGTCCTGGTTATTCTATTCCTTTTTTCCCTTTACAGGTCCTCTGTCAAAGAACCTGGTTTATTTGAACGGCACTGTTGCCCAGTCTGACCATTATTGACTGTGGATAAACAGGCTGTACTGTTTTCTGCATTTCCTGATAATAAGCAGCTGAATTCACTGTCTTGATGAAAGTCAGATTGTTTTCTTTGGCAAGACAACAGTCGGAGCTGAATGTTTTTCACCAAGAGCATGTATTTTCTGGCTTTGTAATCAGCCTCTGTTGCTCATTCTTTCATTGAGCGCTCCAAATCTTTTTTTTTTTTTTATTGAATCATAGCTGTGTACATTGTAGTTATTTACTTATTTAGCTTTCGTAACTTCACAACTGCCATCTAAAATTTTATACCTCCTACAGCAGAATCAAGATATGTGCTAGATTCTCGAGGTAATGCATTAATTATTCTTCATGTTCACAACTCAGTTTTATTTTTAAAATACCTTTATAATTTATGGATCTAAAGATATTTGATGAGTTCAAATCCATTTCAAATTTTATCCATACTGAAGCTCAAGTTGGTTCAGCTTTGTGTAGTGTAGATTCCTTCACCATGGCTGTCAGACTCCAGGAGCCTTTGATCCTTTTTTTGCTCTGATTTGTCCAAAAGCATTATTAGCCTCATCTTGTACAATCCCTGCATCTAATCAGGAATCAGTCACTTCTCCAAGAGATTGCAATTTCTTTATATAGAAAATGTATATCAAGATCAAAATCTAGGAGCAAGGAAATGTCACTTCCACTGTGTTGATCACTGTTAAGAATTAACATGATACAGCAGAACCTCCGTAGCTGACCACCTCCTTAAGTGGACCTAATTTTCACAGACCGGACATGTACCAGCCAATTCCTTACGCTGACCACCTCTGATGCTGACCAGTTTGTTATAGTCCCTTGTGTGGTCAACCCATAGAGGTTATCCTTTATTTGAAAAGAATATATAAAACATGAGAATTCATACTAATATTTCCAATGCAAACTTAGGAGTGCAAGGTTTTTACTTAACCTCTTCAGTACATGACATCTTTGTTCCACACTGACATCTTCATTGTCGCAGACACACGTATGTTAAATATGAATTGAATATCTCATAATTACCTGTGCAGTTCACCCCACCTTACATACTATCACTATAACTGCGCCAAGACCAAGTGCCACAGCCAAAAAACGTTAATTATTTTGCATGAGTTATTGCCATTTGTCTCTCATTTTTAATTATTATACTATATCCATAGTGTAAGATTATATGACAATTATACCAATTCTCTCCCTTTCTAAGCCATATTTTGTCTTAGCTTTACAACTCACTCTGTATTTAAGGCTCTGTGTTTTGTGTTGTCTGAAGGTTGTTCACTAGTAGATTCCTCAGGGAACACTCACGGGAACCAAGTTGCTTGAGTTCTTGAATGTTAGTAACATTGCTATTACAAATGGAATTTTTATGTCTGCTATCAATTCAATATGGCTTGAGTATTGGAGAGTTACTTATGCATGTATGCTGATCTTGTAACTGGCTCTCTATTTCACATGCTTATGTTTCCTCCTAGTTTATTATTATTATTCTAATTCTTTGGGCTATCCCATATTACGATCTTATTAATTTTGCCTTTCAAATTTGAGTCACTTAAAAATTTTTAATTAATTGTGTTGGACAGTGCTCCCATACTGCTGTCAGTAAGAAAAATGAGAACAGGAATTCTTTCTTCTTATTGGTGCTGTGAGAACATCTCTAGACATTTTTAGCCATTTGGTTGAAATTATTTTTATTACTTTCATTTCTATTTTACTTAAAAGTTTTATCACAAATAAAACTTGGTTGGATTTTATAAAATTCTTTTTGGCACTTATTTAAATAGAGAGGTTTTCTCATTTGACGTAGTAATGTCATAAATTACACTAATGTATTTTCTAATACCGAATCATTCTGGTATTCCTGAAATAGGTACTATTTCATCATGGGGTATTAGTTCTTTTTTTTTCTTTTTACAGTTTTTGGCCGGGGCCGGGTTTGAACCCACCACCTCCAGTATATGAAACCAGTGCCCTACTCCTTTGACCCACAGGCACTGCCGGGTGTATTAGTTCTTAATGTACTATTGGCTTAAATGCTCACTTAAAGAAGGAGATTGCATTAATATTTATACAGTTGACATGACACATATTTATATAATTTTATTACTTCCTGATCTCTGCCTGATTTTAATATCAGAGTTAATCTACCTTTATAACATTTAATATGAGCATTCTTTCTTTTTATATGGCCTTGGTCAGTTTAATACAATAGGGATTAATTGTTCCTTTAAAGTTCAGTAGCATAGACATTTCACTTTCTTTTAAACAATGGGGGAAAAATCAACTATGAAGTAACTTTTATCTGTCACTTTGTGGAAAGGTAAAGAGGGGAGAGAGTCTTGACATTCTTTTTAAAATTGAGACTATGACTATTAGTCTGTTTATAGTTTCTTAAATTTATTCCAAGAAAAAGATTTACCTTGTACTCACCAATATTCTACTATTTTCTTATTTGTGCTATTTTACATGCCTATTTCTGTTTATAACATATAATTTTATTCTCTCTTTCTCTCCTTCTTACTCTTCTTCTTTCGTCCACTCCATCCCCTTTTCCTCACTTAGACCAGTGTACACATAGTACTCTCTGTGAGTTCCTAGGAAATTAGAGCCTCAGGGTAAGCATCAAGTTTGTTTCTACACTCCAAAGCCAGTTCTAAAATAGCCAAAATCAATCTTGTCCTCATTTGCAGCTGCCTACCAGTCCTCAGCTTATTGTCAATTGTACAGAGAAATTTATGGGAACCAACAGGAAACAAGCACTAAATCTAATATGGCAACCTCATCCTGGAATAAGCCAGGGAGGGGCAACCTCCCATGCCCAATGGCAAAACCCCAGAACCAAGGCCCTCACGGAGGATATTTTTTGGTTTGTCGTTTAAATGATGCTGTGAGGCCTGTTTCTGCACTCAAAATTTTCAGGAACATGGGTCTGAAGGGAGCTATGGTCCAAGACAAAATATCACATTTGCCTTCATACCCAGCTACACCCAGCCCAAATAGAGCCGTGGGGCCTGAGGGTACCCAGCACTGGGATTACAAAGGACAGATTAGGATTCAAGTCCATTTGCTCCTCCTCTTTGCTCCACACTCAAATAATTAAGTCTAGGTAAGGAGTCTGGGCTCCTGAAAGTACTTAATTTGGTCTTCTCAGGTTCACTGATGGGCTGATGCACTGATGGGCTGAACATGCCCGATGGGCCCCAGTACTGGTGTAGTCTTTTTTTACAATCTTGGTGCCAGTTCTAGGCTTTGGGCTTTGGCGAGATGCCCCCAGCTCAGGCCTGACAAAGCCAAGGAGCCACATCTAATGCTATAACTATAGTGGAACTTCATAATCCTCCAGCCCTCAGAATTGGGCCAAAATGCTGACTAGTGGTATTCAAATGCATTAGTTCCAGAGGAAGTGGACAGCTCAGAATCCTCTGTTTCCCTCCAATCTTCCACGAACATGCCCCACATTCTGGGTTTACGTGTTCTGTTCCCCAGGGCAGGGAACTTCTCTGTTAGGAGGACCAGTGTCCACCGGAGCAACCATATCATGTCGGCAGAGCTAAGTTGTATAGATTATGTGTGTGTTCAAAAAAACTGCTCTGGTATTTATAAATCCCGTTTTCCTATCTTCAAACTATTATATTACTTTTGTTTTTACACTTTATTAATCTTTCCTCTCCTGTTTAGGTTTTTCAGTTAAATTACTGTAAGATTTTTGTTTTGTTTACATCTGTTGCATCTGTAAGATGGAAATGCCACAAAGAGGCAGCTGCCATAAGTCTTTCCATCTCTTTCTATCTCTTTTTTTTTTTGAGACAGAGCCTCAAGCTGTCACCCCAGATAGAGTGCTGTGGCATCACAGCTCACAGCAACCTTCAATTCCTGGGCTCAAGCGAGTCTCCTGCCTCTGCCTCCCAAGTAGCTGGGACTACAGGCGCCC
>CAUYON010004839.1:0-19977 GCA_963573935.1 Arctocebus calabarensis | reverse complement strand
AAATGCCTACTCATCCTTCAAGATCCAACTAAAATATTCTCTCTGTGACTCAACCGCCCAGACTGTACGAATGCGGCCCCTCTGTGCTCCTATTGCACATAAAACAATACTCTTCTGATTGTATATGAAGCACATTGTGCCCTATGATTCCACCAATATACACAATTATGAGTCAATAAAATTATTAAAAAAAAACAAAAAAACCCCCAATACTCTCCTGTTACAGTACTCATCCCAGGTTGTAACTGCTACATAGGATTTGTTCTCTGACCCCTGACTCTCAAATGTGAACCCCTGAGGGTAGGGATTGTGTCTTTTCACTTTTGCAACAGGACAATGCCTGACTTTTAAGGACTGGATCAATGAATATCCTCTTACATGGAAATGAGCATCCACTGGTCCTCAAGTATTTTTAGGAGGGTCAGATTGAATAGACTGCGTTGAGTTCGTGACCTCTAGGCTAACATTAAGGGCAAGCTTATTCTCCACCAGTGAGGTCACAGAGATAGCTTAACCAAAATTTCGCAGAAAAGGAAATAGCACAGAGTGTTTGCAGCATGAGCTTTTCATTTTATCTTTCAGATCTCTTAGGAAGTTTTTTTTCTTAAGGCACAAAAATGTGGCGAACTGAGAAGCGTATTCAGGTTCCTATTAAATCCCAGGTGGATCTGGGACCATAATTATGTTTTGAGAGAAAGAGGCTCACAGTCTCTGGTCTCAGACCTGTGTATTATAGGAAAGGGAAGCCCGGATATTCTCATCCCCACCTCTTTCCACTTTGCAACAAGAAAGAAGGTTTCCAATGCAGATTGTGAAGAAAGGGGCAGCCATCTCAAGTCATAATGGGGTACTCCCTGCAAAGCTGCCTTCGACTCCTCTGGGTGTTGAAATAATCACAAGCCTCATGACAGAGGGTTGTTCAGTGGCAGAACATTCTCCAGTGATGGCTGTCACGTTACATGGATACTCTTTCTTTGCATGAAGGCAAATGGAGGATCAATGCCATTTGGAAGTAGTACATCAACAACTAAGGGAAGCCAGTCGGCAGCTGAAATTGCAGGAAGTGCTGAGGGTGTAGAGTCGGGCAGCACCCTGTGCCCTGTGGTAAGGGGTCATGCTGATGGGCCCCATCTGCAACAAGTGGCCCAGAGCATCTGACAATTGGTGCGCTTTTGGCCCTCTACTCTGCGCAACTCCCCCGATTTTTCACTGCACAACTCTAGGGGGCACTACTCACTTAGACTACAGGGGGGATAGTGTTTCAGTGTATAGTCTGTGGAATCACATGCGGCTTTGGACTTCTGTGTGTCTAGCTTCACAAAGGTGGATAATCATCCCTATGTCCGCAGGGAAAACTGTGTTTCAGCGGGGACACAAAGGCCAGGGCTCTTTCTTATGCTTGGAACCAAGTGACTGAGGGGTGATGTTGAGCCCAGCAAGGCTAGGTGGAGGCCTCCTGTCTTCTGGGCAGACCAGCAGAAGCTCTGTTCTCCAGGGCCAGCTAAATGGGAGGGAGGGTGGTAAGAGAGAGGGTAGCCTCTGGGTCTGACAGCTGGATTTGAATTGTTCCCCATGGGTTTCTGTGGCAGAAATCACTGGCTCCCACATTTCACCAGCTCAGCCCACCATGACTGCAGCCTAGGAGGACCTGGTCAGCTTGAGCCTCAAGAGTCCTGCCGGCCTTTCTGCTTCTGCCCTCAGAGGTAATGCCAGGCTGGAAGCTAGTGCAGACATGCCCTCCTCCAGATGTGCAATTCTGGGGACATATTGCCTATGCTTCAAATGCCCTCATGTTGACATCTGTCCCCTGCTTTCTTGGTCCACTCTCCTTGTCCCCAATTCAGACTTCCCCTGGGATCAACTCCCAAGTTACTCCTTGTACCAGAGTCTGTCTCAGGCTCTGCTCTGGAGGAAGCCCAGACTCAGAATGTTACCTTACTTCTCTGCACTCAGTCTTCTCAGCTGTGTTAGGGGACCGTGCATCTGTGTCACTCACAGGCACTCCACAGAGTGACTGAGGCTGACTGAGGTAATACCTGTAACATGTCTCACACAGGTGGGGCGTGGTGAGCATTCTGCCAGGGTTATCTACTGCTGTTTGGAGGATTTGGGCTGCCTGCTGGGGACCTGCCACCAGACATTGTCACTCTATTTTCATGTTTCTAGTACCTTTACTATGTTGATGGTCTGAATCCATCAATGGGGAGAAACGCTCACTGCAAAAAAATAATAATAGAGTTTTGGTCAATAGGAAGTAGGCAAATAGTAAAATAAATTAAAAAACCCTAAAACACCCTTGTGGGTACTAGTTGATACTTTGAAATTAACACCCCACACAGGAACCTAACTGTAACTAGGACTGGTATAAATGGGTGATGCCCTGTCCTTCTGACTTAAGGAAACCTCTTCCTGAACTTGGTAATGATGGGATTGCACCCAGTGCTTGTGCTTTTTGCCCATACATGTCAAACAGGGACTCTGGTATCTTTGTGCCAACAGGTCCTTGCTGTCCTGTTGACCTTGCCACCCCAGGCAGGCGTATGAGGAATGTGAACAATAATGCTTGGTTTGCCTGTGACCTTTGCCCAAGTCATTCTTGAGGCTATTTGCTACACAATTCTTTCTAGTGCATGCCTGCCTAACTGCCTTGCTGAAAAGGGCTGCTTACATTATATAATAATGTAATCCCAGGGGCAGAATCCCAGGGGCAGGATTCTTTAGAGGAAATTTGGATCTCCAGCCTGGTTTGCTATGGTCACCTCCTCCATGTGCCGTGGACAAGGATGGTCATGCAGCTCCTGCTGCAAGGACTCACCCCACTCTGAGCTGTTAGCAAGAATCCAGGCACTAAGGTCAACTGCTGTCAACTGCCCTGGAGACATCCAGGAGTCCCTAGGTAAAGGACTAGCTTTGAATCTGCATTCATTCAGCTGGCCTGGTGACACTGGACCATGTCAGAGTTTATATTTGTTTGCTTTTTTTTTTTTTAAAGGTGAATTAGACTTTTACAGTCCCCAAGGGGCATATATATTCCTGGATGAGGAGATTCTCAGTGCCCTATAGATCCAGAAAGAGTTAATAAGTCCACTTAGCTGGGAGATTTACTGCCAAGGTTCTTAAGGCGGGGATAGTCACTAGGATTGTCTGGATAAAACTCTCCCCCTAAGACAGGGGAGAGAGTTTACTGGGCATTGCTTCAGTGCCCTATGGGGGCCCCAGCTGATAAACATCTCTTCTCATTTTGGAGTCAGACCTTTTTACCAGGGGACAGCGAACTTTGTGCATAAAGAGCTGGATAGTAAATAGTTTAGGCTTCATGGTCCATGGTCTCTCACAAAACACAACTTTGTAGTTGTAACACAAAAGAAGCCATAAGCCAGTGGGCACGTCTGTGTCCCCATAAAACTTTATTTACAAAAACAAGCTGTAAGCTGGATTTGGCCTATGATAGGAGACCAAGCTACAGAGGTCCATAGTTTGCTGATCCTTAATTTACACTGTGACGAATGTAGTCATACGCCACATAATGATGTTTGGTTCAACAATGGATTGCATCTACAACGTGGTCCCATAAGATTATAATACTGTACTCTTCTATGTTTAGATATGTTTAGATGCACAAATACTAACCATCATGATTCAATTGCCTACAGTATTCAGTATAGTAACGTTATACAGGTTTATATAGTCTCGGAACAGTAGGCTGTACCATCTAGGCTTGCATAAGTGCACTCTGTGATGTTCACACAATAAAATTGCCAATGACATATTTCTCAGAACATACCCCTGTTATTAAGTGCCATATGATTGCACTTCCCTTAGGAAATTTTGAGTCCTGAAAATAGCCTGCAATATACAGAACAGATTCTTCACGGACCCTTTGTTCTCTAGGATGAGATACACAGTAATGTCACTGAAGCTGAGCCTCTTCTCACATATGTTGGGGCTTCACGGTCCTTGCAGGTAACACTTCATTGTCTTCCTCTGAGCAGGATAGTACAGTGTCAATCAATATCCAGCAGGTCTTGGGTTCCTCTTCTGTTTGCCTCTGGAAGGTAGTGGTTCAGAGATGTTTTTCTTAGTCAGTAAGCTGCTTATTTTCCTAAACCCTATCATTTATCTTGGCACAAGACTGCCTGGGTTCCATTTCCAGCTCTGCCACTCATTGGTGGTGTACCCTTCCTTGGGAACTTTGCTTAGCCTCTCCATTTTTCTGTTTCCTTCTCTGTAAAAAGGAAAAAAATAATAATACTTTTCCCAAGGTGTTGTAGTGAGAGTGATGGATTGATACAGGTGGCTGGCGCTTGGGGTTTGCCCCTCACTTGAATGTAAATCCTCATGCAGAGACTGTCTGCTCTGTCACTGTATCCTGGGGGGTCACAAAGTGACTATTTGTGAACGCACTGTCCTTTGATGTGGCCACGGTTTCCCTCCTCACCTTCTCTACTTTCCTCTGGCCTGTTCCATTCCTAGTCCCCATTCTAGAAGAAGAAGTCTCACGGCTTCTACTCACTGCACCAAGACTGTCAGTCCTAAAGAAACTTTCGTCTGGTAGAGCTAAGAAGGCAAACACAATATAATAATGTGCTCATTAGCATTTCCTTTTTATGAGTTTTTTTTAATTTTTTCAAAAAATAAGGGTACAATTTTACATTGTTTTCGCTTCCAGGGTAAAGTTCCATTTGCTCACTAGAATTTGAAGGGCACTTCACAGTTTGCCATATCCTTTATTTGATTTAGTGTTCATGATCCTAGTGAAGCAGGTAATTATCATCTCTATTTCATAGGACTAAAGTTTAGAGAGGAATGAAGACAGAATTGAGCACCCGTGGTAATCTGAGCACTGTGTATGGCATTCAAATGGGAGTAAGTTTTTCCAGACACATCTTCTTATGGAATCTTTCCAATGGTCATTCATTCTTTGAATACATTTTTTTGTTGAGCACCTGCTATGCTCTGAGCACTGTTAGAATTATTATGGGAATTAATTCAGGCAATTATGGAGGCTGAGAAGTCTCATAATCTGTTGTCTGCAAGTTGGAGAATGAGGAAAGCTGATGGTATAATTCAGTTTGAGTCCAAAGTCCTGAGAACAAGGGGGGGGACTGGTGTAAGTCCTGGAGTCCAAAGAGCAAAGAACCACCATTGATGTCTAAAGATAAGAGAAGATGAATATAATATGTTTCAAGAAGGGAGAGAATGCACTTTTTCTCTTTTTTGTTCTCTCTAGGTCTGGTGTGGATTGGGTGATAGCCATCAGCATTGATGAGGGTGGATATTTACTTAGTTTGTTGGTTCAAATGCTAATCCCTTCCTGAAACACCTTCACAGACACACCCAGAAATAGTGTGATACCAGCTATCTGGGCATCCCTTAGCCCAGTCAAGTGGACACCTAAAATTAACCTTTACAATTAACTGTGTTGGTTGCTGGAGGTAAAAATGGTGAATAAAATAGGCACAGTTCCTCCTTTTATGAAGCTTCTCATCAGGTCTAGTGGAGGAAAAAGGTAAATGAAAGGCTATCATAACACCGTTTGACAAGCCCTTGATGGGTTCAAGTGAGACATGAAGTCAGACATGGACCCTATCCCAGATTTGGGAAGTCAGGGAAGGCTTCCTTGAGGAGCTAACACCAGAGCTGTGGCTGGGAAGAAGAGTGAGAATTAGCCAGTCTAGACAGGGAGGATAGCTGAAGAAGGAAAAGGAACCAAGCAAAGAGGAAACGGCTTGGATTTAAGAGACAGAAAAGATATTGAGTCCTGAAACACAAAATATAAGTGGCGATGGAGGAGAGGCCAAGCCTTGCAGTGCCAGGGCACCCATAGAAATGGACTGAACTTTATCTGAAGTGTGAAGGAGAGAAAGGACATCATCATATTTGCATATGAAGTGAAATCCATCTACTTGTCCTGCAGGATTTGGGGGTTGTGGGATGTTGTCAGGGCAACTCATTTATCAGTCCAGGTGAGAGACGATGGTGGCCTGAATAAGGCTAATCCCAGTAGAGGAGGGGACAGGTGCATAAGTGCATTCAAGACATACTTGGGAGCTAAAACAGATGGGCTGTAATAAGCTGATGTTAGCAATCAGCTCAGTTTTTCAGATGAAGAATACATGCATCTCAGGCTGGTAAGGAGGCAGGGTACAGTAGGGAGCCAAGCGTGTATTCTGGGTCAGTTGTCCCTGGGTAATGCAGGGCAGAGGGAGCAAGTGGTGACCTTGTGATTGTGATGGAGGAATGAAGTCAGATTTCTCTATGAGAGGGAGCAGCCTGCTGGGGTGAAAAAAAACAGCAGTGCCTTTCCCAGGGCCCAAGGAAGTCAAATGAACACTGGCCAGTCAAGTTCTCCCAGAGAGGCCAGTTGCTCAACAAAGTCTTTTTCATCGGCAACTTCATTTCACTCTATGGGGATGATTTCTGTATGTCTGGAGACACATCTTAGATTTCATAAGAGAAGCCACTGGGAGAATCAGGTTCACTTGACCAAACATTACACTGCAATCAATTTGATCAGCACATCTCAGGAAGGAAAGAATCAGAGAGCGTTGAAGACCCTGAGAAGTGGTCGATTTCAATCTGAGCCCTGTGCCTCCTTCCTGCAGCTCACAGGTGCTCTAAGACCCAGTGGGAGGGAGCCCATCATTACTATAGTACAAGGGTTTCTGTCCTGGAGTTAGGCTCTGGCTTGGGAAGAATAAAGTAGGCTGGCTAACTGGCTGGGGGGGAAGGGGCTCAGCATTCATTTTGGTCAGTGGTGTGTGTGTCTGCTGGTCCCCCCTTCCTCCCCTCTTTTGCAGTTCTATTGACTCCTGCATTTGGCAGGTACTGGGGGCTCTGGGCCCTACTGTACAAAGCTTAAAGGAGGCTGGCAAATGTGCCTGCTTGTGCCAAATCCCTGCCAGACTCTGTGACCAGAATGCTTGACATGGTGCTCACTTTCAGGGCAATCAGCTGCTCTAGCCCCTAGCAGTGGTTCTCAACCTTCCTAATGCCTCCTAATGCCGTGACCCTTCAATACAGTTCCTCATGTTGTGGTGACCCCAAACCATAAAATTATTTTCATTGATACTTCATAATTGTAATTTTGCTACTGTTATGAATCGTAATGTAAATATCTGATATGCAGGATGTATTTTCATTGTTACAAAGGGGTTATGACCCACAGGTTGAGAACTGCTGCCCTAGAGGCTGCTGCCTGCTGGCTGACAAAGAGTTTTTTTTTTTTTATTAACAAAAATTGCATGTATTTCTGGTGTAGAACATGATGTTTTGTTACATGCATACAAATCAATATATGCATACCTTGTGAAATGACTACATCCAGCTACGCATTGTCTCACACGCATTCCATATTTTTGTGATGACAATACTTAAAATCTACTCTCTTGGCAATGTTCAGGTATACAGTACCTAGTCGTTAACTATGGATCAGTCATACAATAGATCTCTTGAACTTGCTCTTCCTGTCTAACTGAAACTTGGCACCCTTTGGCCATCATCTGCCCAGTCCCCGTTCCCCTAGCTCCGGGGAAATGTCATTCTCCTCTCTGCTTCTGAGTTAGACTTTTTTAGATTCTATGTATAAGTGAGGTCCTGCACAATCTTTCTGCTGCCTAGCTTCTTTCTATGGCTGCCATGGTTAGAGTTGGCATGGAAAACAATGCTGCTTTGTGCACCTGTTCCTTTCTCTCCACGAAATTCTTCTGCGCAGAGGTTGGGTTCCTGACAAGAAGCTCAGCCTCAGGAGGCAAGTGGCTGCCAGGGTATCCAGGAGCTGTGGAAAGAATCTCTTCAATGAGGGCTCGTGGTGAGCAGAGGGGGAACCGTCACCGAGCCTCGTTCTCAGGGTCCAGAGAAAGCCCAGATTTGCTGTGGGGTTGTTCCTCACCTCTGTGCCTTAGGCCTTGTGCCATCCCTGTGAAGAGCGAAGGAGCCCCCAGGGCCAGCTGGGCCCTTTCTTACAGCCCTTTCCTACGGCACCGGTTTTCTCACAGACAGAGAGGCTTAGACGAAAACCAGGACTTGCTGCCAACACTTGGCTGAGAAATCTCCTCAACCAAACATCCAGGTTCATCACTTGCAAGTTCTACTTTCTGCAAAACACAGAACACAGTTCTGCCAAGTCCTCTGCGGCTTCATAGCAGGGATCAGCTTTCCCCCAGGGTCTGGTGACAGGGCCTCACGCCTGATAGCAACCTCACCAGAAGCTCCTGCACACCTGTATTTCCATCAGCATTCGCTGTACATTCTTTAAGACCATAGAAGCTTTGGCTCTAGTCCTCTTTTGTTTTTTGTGAGCCCTTACTAGAATTGCCTTCAACATCTAATGTCTTCAAGGCAACTTAGGCTTTTCTAGCACATGCCTCAGAAGTCTTTTAGCCTTCCCTTGTTGCCAAGTTCCAAAGCAGCTGCCACAGTTTTAGCTACTTGTTACAGCAGCACACCACTTTCTGATGACAAAGCACGCATTAGTCTGCTAGGGCCACCTGACATGGAATGGGGCCTAGAACAACAGAAACTTAATTCCTCACAGCCCTGGAGGCTGGAAGTTGGAGGCCAAGCTATCTGCAGGGTCGGTTCCTTCTGAAGCTTCTCTCCTCTGCTGGTAGATGGCTGTCTTGTCACCACGTCCTTGCATGGTCATCCCTCACCTCCTCTTCTTATAAGGCCACTAGTCATACTAGATTAGGGCCCACTCTCATGACCTTACTTTATCTTAACTGCCTTTCAAGGGTCCTACCTCCAAAAACACATTCTGAGGATTTTGGGGGATGCAGTTCTGACTGTGACACCCACTGTGCGTGACTCTGTCACATAGCATGTGGGTGCTGCTATGGTTGTTCACATAGTTGTCTGTGCCATGGCTGCCCCTAGAAAAGCTCTCTGAGACAGTGACAGCTGTGCAAACAGCCTAACTGCACTACCCTTCCAAAGGCAGGACTCCTACGGAAGGATGCGCCTGTGGTCACGGTAACCCGCACCCCAGCTTCAACCCCAGGAGGAGCCACAGTTGAGCCACTACAGATGCAGGCCTACTGCACCTTTAAGAAAGCTGTCTCCAGAGGTGCAGCCCTGTTAACCACGGTGTGATGGAGCGGGAGAGATGGGAGCTTAAATCAATTGGATTGGGTTCTCAGCTCTGCCTCTTATAAGGCCCGCAGCACTGGCCAAATCATGCTGCGTCTCTGAAATGCAGTTTCACCACCTGTGATGGTTAATTTTAGGTGTCGACTTGACTCGATCATGGAGTGCCCAGACAGTTGGTCACACACTATTCTGGGGTGTCTGTAAGGGTGTTTCTGGATGAAATGAATGCTTGAATTGTGAGCCTGAGTAAAGCAGACTGACCTGCCCAATGTGGCTAGGTCTTATCCAATTCCTTGAAGGTCTGAATAGAATAAAAAGGCTGATCCTTCTCACGAGCAAGAAAGAATTTCTCCTGCCTGACAGCCTTTGAACTGGAGATCACCTTTCTTCTGCCTGCAGATTTGAAGTGAACCATTGGCTTTTCCTGCAGCTCAAGCCTGCTGTTCCTTAGACTGAAATAGACCATCATTTCTCCTGGGTCTCAGGCCTTTAGACTTAGCCTAGAACTTACATCTTAGCTCTCCAGCTTGCCAGCTCATCCTGCATGTCTTGGGACGTGTCAGCCTCCATAACTGCATGAGAGCTAATTCCATATATATATAAATCATACATACGTATATGTTTACAGACACACAATGCATACACACGCACACACATCCTATTGGTTCTGTTTCTCTGGAGAACAGTGACTAATGTACCACCCTGACCCTCTAAATCTTAGAGCACCCCACGTTTTGTCCTTGGAATCCTTTGTTTCTCCAGCTATACTTACTCTCTCAGTGACCACAGTGAGACTGTGTGATCCTCATAGCTCTCAAAGGAGCAGACTCTGAGAAGGAGATTTGCATGCAGGAGGTTTACTGGAGACTGCTCTCAGGATAGACACCTGCCACACAGGTAGGAAGAAGGCTAGATGTGCCCTGGGCAGAAGCTGAACTGCTGTCACTGTAGCAAAGTGATTTGTTCCCACTGGGGACTCTGCAGCCGGGATTGGCCTTTGGAGTTGGCATATGTGGAGGGAAGAAGGCCCTGGGCTCTCCTGTGACCGGTTGTTTCATGTGGCTGCCCAGGAAGGGGCGTGACCTCAGGCAAGGCGACTGTCTTTGGCAGAGGGCAAGTCCAGGAGAGGGCTCAGCTGAGAACCATCAACTGTGATATTCCCACTGCCAGAAAAGTGAGAGCCTCTGTCCTCAAGAGGGATTAGGTTGAGAGGTTACGAATCAGAGGCATGGGAAATCAATTCTTGCTGTCAGATGGGAAGATTTGAACATAACTCTGGATCCAAAGCAGTCTCCGAGAGTTAATTCATCTTACTGTAAATATTCTGAGGGATGGAAGTTTGACGAGGGCATGGAGGTAGACGCAGTAGCACCATATTTTGCCCTGCTTCCGTAAACATTGTGGCCTTCCTCCGCTCTATCATGACAGGTCCCAATTTCATCAGCACATACCATGTTTACTTAAAGTGTGTAGGCTTCATTTCATTTTATTTGACAACAATTAGGACTTCAAACATCAGTTTGACTCTCTGTAGCCCAGACTGATAGAGGCAGTGGGATTCTGGAGGTTTACTGAAAGTTGTGCTGTATCCTTCCCTTCTGAAGGGCAGACCTTAGCAGAGGCCACTGGGATGTTTACTGCAGCACCACTGCACAGAGCCGGGAAAGGTAAGCTCCCTTTGCTAATCTTTATTCATCTTTTCAAATCTTACTGGCTGTTCAGAAATTATGACGGCAATGTTCTCTCTGCCCAAGCACTGAGAACAGAGAATGGATTTTATTTTTCAGTTTTGATTTCACAGAAATGAATGTGGAGCTCAGTGTGAACGATTTCCTTTATGATTATTCTAATGCTGGAAGAAAAACCAAGCTGCCCTTTCTAATGTAAAGAATCGAACTTTGAAACTCAATTCTCCCTCTTTGTTAACTATTCTCCAATGCATCGGGACTCGGCATTTACTAAATATGGGGGAAGTGGGTCCCACATACTGTGGCTCTCTGTGGTACACTGACAGGACACCCCTAGCAGCCTTGTAGAAATCCTCTTGGTGGTGAGGACAGCGTGGGGCCCAGGTCTGTTGTGAGAAGGTTGCTGATTCAAGAGAATCAGGCTATGTATTTACCACTGTCACCACCGTTTTTTCCTAAGATAAAATCAATTGGAAAACAGACATGAAGAAAAGCCTTGAAGGGGGTTTATTGACATATTAAAAGTAATTTCTCCTCTTTGCTTTAATGTAAGATGGGGGTGTCCGAACTTTCGGCTTCTCTGGGCCACACTGGAAGAAGAAGAGTTGTCTTGGGTCACACATTAAATACACAAACACTAACAAAAGCCAATGAGCAAAAAAAGAAAAAAATCCATTCATAATTTTCATGACATCTGACCTCACAGATAAGCCAAAGGTCCTAATTATGCAGTGGCCTGTTCAGAGTTTTGTAAAATTGTCAAGCAGATCCCACGTTTGTGATCACTAATATAGAAAATGTACATATCTAAGTAACAAAATATCTTTGTTTTTTTTTTTATTTTTATTATCAAAGTAGAAGAAAAGTGGACAATATAAAATTAGTGGGATATTTGACGTTATAGTTGAAAACCTAATTCATCAATATCTGGTTAGATAAAAGTAGTTGTGATTCTCTGCGAGTTCTCAAGGTGCTCATCAGATATTTTGGTTCTAGTCTTACCCTTAATGTGCTTCATTCTTGAAAATTGTTGCTCACAAATGTAGGTGCTGCCAAAAAGCAACGTTATGAATAAGGCATGATTGTGAAATGAGGAATATTTGTCTCTGGGAGGATAGGACCTTGAAAAGTCCAGTAAAGAGACCTGGTTCAATTTTTCTTTAAGTTGAATGTCAGATTGCAGCTCTATGCCTTCCATTAAAAAATTGGCAGGTAACATATTCAGGCTGATTGAAAATACAGTTGCAAATGCACCAAAATATTGATTGTTTCCCCAGAATTCTTGAAATCTGTTTTCAAATTCTTATATCAAATCAAGAAGCAAGGTGGCATATTTTTTACTGTTCACAGGATGGTGATTAACCAACATGTTAAAATACATAAAATTGTTTGCCTCAATTTAAGCTTGCCATAATTTCAGTTTCATTTGGAATGCTGTTATGGTTTGAAACATTGTATTGATAAATTGGTTTTTACCTTGAGACACATGTTTAACTCATTTAAATGAGCAGTTAAATCCACTACCAATGCTAAGTCTGAAAGCCAGTTTTCATTGTCAAGTTTTGGCACAAATTTGGTTTTTGATACCATACATCACTTGATAATACGTTGCAAATCAAAAAATCTTTACAACATTTGGCCTTGACATAGCCATCTTACTTTCAACACATAAATGACACTGCCATACTCAGCATCAACACATTTAAGGAATTCCTGGACTTGGCAATGATTCAGTCCCTTAGATCTGATGAAATTCATAGTCTTGATGACAATGTTCATTCTATTATCCATTGTTAAAGCTTTTGTGCATAAATTGTCCTGTTGTATTATACAATCACATGTGAGTTTGGGGTGTGCAATTGTATCATCTTCTATTGGTTTTAAAAGTCCCTCTCTTTTACCTACCGTCGCCAGGGTACTAACAGTAACTATACCAGGTATGTTGACAATGGACAAAGAACATTGCTTTAACATATTTTTTACTGCTTCATATAAATCTCTTGATTTAGTTGTGTCTTTTAATGCACTAAAGAAACCATGTCTTTAGTGACATTAAATTCATCAATATCTCTAATAAAAATGGCAGGTTGAGCCGTCCTTGTAGCATCAGTACTGTCATCCATCACCAAGGCATAAAATTTAAAGCTAGCAGCTTTACTCTCCAAATTTCTTTAGATAGATTTTTCTAATTTCTTCAGTTTGCCTGACCATAGTCTAGTGAGACAAACTGATTTTAGAAATATCCCCCTTTGTTCCAGCACAACTTATGTCTGCCATGTTTTTCATACATCGCCTAATAAACTCATCATCAGTGAATGGTTTTGATTTTGTTTGCTATTAAATAGACTACCACAAAACTAGCTTCTATAATGGAATCCATCTGAGTTGTGACTTTCAAAGAAATTTATGTTGAAAAGACAGTCTTTTTTCAGTTCCACTATTTTGTCCTTACGACACAATCCATCATAAGCATTGAATCTGGCAGCACGTTTTTGTATATAATGCCATTTCAAATTATAGGCTCTGAAAAAGACTGCACAAATTCCCTGCAAATTAAACAGAGTGCCTTACTATTTGCTTCAACAAAAAAGAAGTCATCAATCCACTTTTCCTTAAACAATCCTTCATCCATAATTTTCCTTTTTGGGGGTTCTGTTTTCTTTTGAGACATTGTAGAAAGCGTGCTGAGATTAAGGAAATAATAATAGATCAGGGACTATATTTACTTTATTATGAAAAGTAATTGACAGGGAAGTAGAAAGCAAGGTTTGGGCCCCTCCACATCTCAGCTGCTGATGCAGGGCAAGGCAGAGGGGCTGTTGCAAAGTGCGGCTGACAATGCGTGAGGCTTCACCGAGGTGTGGAAGTAGCCTTAATAATCAAATAAGAATGCTTACCTGACTTCTAACTGGCATTACACAGCTAATGTTGCAATGGCAGGTGGAAATATTGTTGATAATAGCTGCCTTGCCAAGTCACCACAAGCACATGTAACATCTGATGGTGTCGATTTGACTATCTGAACTTGGATGATAACACCCTGGAAACTGCACCATACTGTAAACTTGAAGCCAGGCGTATGTACAAATAGCGAGAGCATATGTATGTTTATTTTGGGAGACATGGCAACACGATGTTGTCTACAAAGTTCACACTTGTGATCTGCACAATTGAGTTCCCTCAAAAAATCTCATGTTTTAAGTAAGTTCAGATTTTTGCGCTAGGCCTTATTCATAGCTATCCTGGGCTGTGTGTGTTGTACAATGTCCCGAAACATATGTCTATCATCACAGTTCCCGGAAACTGTCCAGTTTTCTGGACACACACAAAGGTCCCAGTGAAGTCTATAAAATCAGTAACCATGTCATGTTTCTCAGAGTGGGGAGGAAGAAATCGTATTTCAAATGATGTGATGATGAGCGATTGCAATGTATTAGAATAAAAGACCCAAGTTGCAGTGTCAAGAGAAGATTGGCCCCATTTAATTCTGGAAGTAAATTTAGGGAAATATAACTAGAGTGTATGTGCTTAGGTTAACCTGATGCCAGTGGCGTACTGGGGCAGAATTGTTATTACGTCCCTCTTACCTATTGGGGGACTTGTCCCAGGAAAAGGGAGTTGGTTAAGATACCAACACCTAATCCAGACAATAGCCCTAAAATAAGGCCTTTTATTTTAGCTCATAGGTTACCTTAAATATATTTTCATATTTTCAAATTGGGAGTTTTACAACTACAGGCAGTCCCTGAGTTACAAACATCCAAGTCATGTACAAACCTGCACTTATGAACCAAGGCTATTACAGTAAGTTCCTGAGTTGCAAACATCCAACAGGCAAATGATTTGCACTTACAAATGGAAACTATTTACAGGTAATAGGTAAATCTACCTGTTCTGACTTACATATGCAATTAACTTAAGAGCAAACCTACAGAACCTATCTTGCTCGTAACCCAGGGACTACCTGTATTGTTGAAAATTGGCTCCTGAGCTCACTGTCACCATAGGAGGGAGATACACAATGTCCACAGGGGGTTCAGAAGAGGGGCTGTGTGGCTGGTGTCCATTTTCAGTGTACCTGGGGGATCCTGGCCTGAACCTGCTCCCCCTACAGTGTGGCCCCTCACAAACAACTGGAGGGTCTCTTCCTTACCTCAGTCTCAATCTCCCTTCCTCTCCAGGCCTTTTTCAAAAGGCAAGAGCAGAACTGTTCCTTTTCTTCCACAGACTTGTGTACAAGCTATTGGTGTACAAGTCTTACCCGGCCTCTCTGAGGGCAGAGATGGTTTATATTTTTCTGTATTCGTAATAGCTTGCCCTTGGCTTTGGAATGATGGCTAGAGGGGTGCGCAGAAGGACATCCAGAAGAGCACCTTGGCACGTAATACCGGCTTCATAGGTCAGTACTGTCTGAAGGAAGTGATGGAATGCTGAGGGGATGAATATGTGCCATTCAGAAGTGGAATTGTCCCCAGGCCCATTCGAAATGGCTGGTTGACGACATGGTCTTCTTGAGGTGTTGGTGGGGTTGTGCACAATAGTTGACAATTCCCTGGCCCAAAGCATCTCCAGCATCCTGCCTGAGGGTGTGATGAGGGTCCAAAGCTGTGGGCAATTCTGAGGATGTGTGAGGCTGGGATTAGAAGCCTTAGGTGCAGGGAAACACAAGTGTGTTCGGAACCCACATCCACATGACAGCAAAGGCAAGAAAGAGGTGGCAGAGGGTCCCTCTAGGTGGGCAGGGAGAGCGTGCGGGAGGGCGGCCGGCCCTGGCATTGTGCTCCTGGGAGTTGCAGCCGGCTTCTCCTCCACACTGCCCTCCGCCACACAGTTGCTTGTGGTAGGACCTGAAGAAATACTCTCAGTGGGTGTGCCATGGTTTGGATATTTGACCTCTCTAACTATCATGTTGAAATTGGATCCCCGTGGTGGAGGTGGGGCCTAGTGGCAGGTGTTTGGAGCACCGGGCGGATGCCTTATGAATGACTAGGTGCCTTTGTCTTCCTAATGGGTAATGAGTGTGTTCTCACTGTTAGTTCCCGCAGAGTTGGTTGTTAAAAGACGCTGCACCTCTCCCCACTCTCTCCGCCCTCTCTCTCTCCACCTGATCTTTGCACACACAGGCTCCCCTTGCCTTTCACCATCAGTGGAAGCAGCTTGAAGCCCCCACCAGATGAAAATGCTGGCACCCTGTGTCTGGTACAGCCTGCAGAAGCATAAACCTCATTTTGTTATAAATTACCCAGCCTCGGGTGTTCCTTTCTAGCAACACAAATGGACAAAGGCAGGGTGGATGCTGTCCCAGGTTCAGTGACTGCTCTCAGGAAGCCTTGCAAACAGGGACACAGGCCACCTCACAGCAGGGCATGGTCCCAACGGGAGTGCTGAAGGGGGCAACTGCCACAGTGAAGTCAGTCAGGAAATGCACATTTCCGGTAGACACAGAACCCGGATGGAACACCACTTGATCATTGATTTCTCAGGGCAGTATTCTCAGAAAATACAGTGACAAATTAAAGACCATGGCTGCAGGTGCCCAGCTATAGGGCAGGGAGCTTCAGTCCCAGCTACTTGGGAGGCTGAGGCAAGAGAATTGCTTAAGCCCAAGAGTTTGAGATTGCTGTGAGCTGTGACGCCACGGCACGCTACCAAGGGCGACATAGTGAGACTCTGTCTCAAAAAAAGGAAAAAAAAAAACTGTTTCAATAAGTAAATCAATAAAATCTATCTTAAAAAGCAGAGCTGCATGTGTGAGAGCACTATGCCTTCAACATAGGAGCTGAGTAAATGCTTCCTTCTCTTCCCTCCCATTCCCCTCTCATCTGTTCCTTTCCCACCCCCTCCCCTGGAGGAAGGCAGGACTTCTGCAGTCCTCGGGAGCCCCCCAGAGAGGTGGGGGAGGCGAGCCTCACTTTCACTCTGTGTGACCTCTTGGAGTTCTCAAAGTCCTGTGCTGGCCGGGAAATGGGTCGGCGTCGAAGCAAAGGTCTGCCACTGTCAAGCCCAACAATGAGGCCTGCTGCCAGGAAGGGTGAGCCCAGAGGGGCGGGAAGCCTTGGTGGCCTGTTTCTTTATTTCTATCCTTCACCCCAAACATCTTTTAAGTTAAAGTTCTCCCTGAGGGAATGACTGTCAGGAGCAAAAAATTGGGGTGCTCACATGCACAGTAATACCACCTCACCATTTTCCATAGCCATTAGCTGCCAGTTCAGGAGAGTTGGTAAATCTTAGGAAAAGAAAGGAAAATGAAAGTTTCCCGTGACTGCCTGGACAGCCTTTGTGAGAAAACCTAGAACTTGGTCATTAAATAGCATAGGAAGGCAAAAAGTCAGGGGACCCCAGGAAGTGTGATTCTATAAAGCAACAAATACCTTTCTTTTTTGTTTTTTTCCAGATAGAGTCCCAAGCTATTGCCTAGGGTAGAGTGCAGTGGCGTCACAGCTCACAATAACCTCAAACTCTTGGGCTTAAGTGAGTCTCTTGCCTCAGCCTCCCAAGTAGCTGGGGTTATAGGCATCCGCCACAACACCCAGCAACTTTTTTGTTGCAGTTGTCATTGTTGTTTAGCTGGCCCAGGCTAGGTTTGAACCTGCGAGCTTCAGTGTATGTAGCTGGCGCCATAACCACTTTGCTATGGGCACCGAGCCAACAAATTACTTTTCTAAATACTTGCCAGGTGTTTCTTTTTATACTTCCCCCTGCCCTGATTTGAAAGTATATTTCAAATTTTTAAATAAAAAATTTTAAAAAGCACAAGGTGTACAAAATAAAAGAGAAACTATCCATCAACCTTGTGTGCCTTTGGGCTTCATTTCCTGTGTGACCAGTCCCCCTTTCAAGAAGCAAAGCTTCAGGTTTCTTATATGAGTTTTCACTTAAACTAGAACTCAAAAGTGCAGAGTAAATTTAGGCTCTTTGATTTCTTGACATTTACATTAGTCATCCTACTGAGCCCTACTCATTGGTTAGCAGGAGAAACATTTTAAATTATGGTATAATTTTTATTTAAAAATTAAAAGAATTAATATTCAATGTGGTTCAACTTTTGATCTGAAAATTTAAATAATTTCTCTAGGCAATTTGCATTTTCTCTATGCAAAACATGCCCTGACTTTTGGATTGCCATCCCCTCCCCCCTGCTTCCTGTAGGCTAGGTGTCAACGGGGGCAGCTCATGACCTCTTGGAATGAGGGAAGACCTGGCATTCCCAGGCCGTGTCCCCATGCCTCAGCTGCTGCTTCTCCTCTGGCACCTGCAGGAGAAGCTTGGACTGTCATTCCATAGTCTGGATAACCTAATCATTTGTACCCTCTTATTAATCCGAAATAAAAGAAAATAGTGATTAGCAAAACATGTACTGCTTACTTTCTGCACACAGTAATGATTGCATCCCCAGAACCCACCGCCTCTGAGTTTGGTGTGAACTGGTGTGAAGCCCAGTAACTCGAGGCTGATGCTGTTGGGCCCCTGGGTGGAGAGGCTACTGATGGGATCTAGGTCTAGACTCAACAAGGACACTAAATGGAGACTCCCACTAGAGTTGGGAGAGGAGACTGAGTGGAAGTTACCAGTATTGGACCCCAGGTGCGCTGGGTCATTGGGAAGAGTCAGGATGGCTTCATGGGTGGAGTGACAAGCTGAAAATTTGACACCAGGACGTTTTTGACTCCCTGTTTGATGGGACCTTGATATTGGTAGGCCCATTTTGAGGGGAGCGGTCAGGAGGGCAGTGGAGTAGAGGTGTGGGCCCCTTGGGTGTGCTGATGTTCTTGCAGCCCAGGGAGGAGCAGGGAGGGAGGGCTGGCTCCCTTGCTCTGGGTATGTCCCCTGGGGCAGCACAAGGTGCCCCACCTCCTGGTTCCTGTTTCCCTGTTGGCCACTCCAGTACTGCCCTCTTTGCCAGTTTTTCTGATCACAGGAAGGAGATGAGTTGCATAGATGAAAGCTGAGTCTAAGTACACCTGAGGAAATGAGACAGAAGGAGAATCGCCTCAACATCAGGCAACATACGCAGGGTTCTAGTAATCCAGCTTGGGAGCAAAAACTCTGCCTTTGGGATCAGAAGCTATTCCTTCTGTTTTCTCTGGCCAGAGAGCAGGTGGTAGGTGATAGCGGTGGGTCCTGAAATGCTGAAGAACCCATTGTCACCTCAATGGCCTCCCGAGGCAGCTGCTGCCGCCACCTGGGACAAAGGCAGGAGGGCCCAGGGGATCCAGGACAAAGTCCTTTCTCAAAGGCTAGGCTGGGGGGCAGTCTCAGGGTGTGAGTCTTTGGCTCTGTTGACAACCTGTCTAATGCTGGGGGCAGCTTTGTCTTCAGGGAGACTCTTAAATTTTAATACTCACAAACTGTACCAATTTATCCCCTACCTCCAAATCCTCCAAATACTGTCATGTTCTGAGGTACTGGGGGTTGGGACTTCCATATGAGTTTTGGGGGGCCCAATTCAGTCCGTCACATTGTTGAAATCTCTATCAGTAAATCCAATCTCTATTTCTGTCTGTCTGTCTTTGTTCTCTCTCTTATGTCTCCTCTATCTATCTATTCATCCATCTACCTACCTACCTATCTCCCGTCATTATGTAGCTGTCATTATGTATCTATCACGTCTCTCCCTCCCTCCCTCTCCTCTCTCTCCTGTCATCTATCTGTGTCTATGCATCTATTTATCACCTGTCATCATGCATCTATAGCTATCATATGTCTGTATCTATCGTGTGTTCCTATCTATCATCTATTGATATCTGGTCTTTCCACCGTTTTCTCTCCTCTCCTTCCCCTCAGAAACCACTTATAAAAGGAGGCTACACAGATTTCCTCATTTAATTTTCACAACACCCTAAGAGGTAGGTATTATTCCCCCCATGTTATGTATAAAGAAATTGAGTACCTTAAAGTTAAATTAATTAAACTTAAAGTTATTACGTTAGATAGTTAGTCCAAGGTCAGACAAATTATTTAAGTGGCAAAGGTGCCATTTGAACTTGTGCTACTTGACTGTAGAATCCATGTTTTTTTTTTTTTTTTGTGGAGACAGAGTCTCACTCGATCGCCCTCAGTAGAGTGCTGTGGCGTCACACTGCTCACAGCAACCTCCAACTCCTGGGCCTAGGCGATTCTCTTGCCTCAGCCTCCCGAGTAGCTGGGACTACAGGCGCCTGCCAAAACGCCCGGCTATTTTTCTGTTTTGCAGTTCGGC
>CAUYON010004837.1:0-16397 GCA_963573935.1 Arctocebus calabarensis | reverse complement strand
TTTTTTTTTTTTTTTTTTGAGACAGAGCCTCAAGCTGTCACCCTGGATAGAGTGCTGTGGCATCACAGCTCACAGCAACTTCCAATTCCTGGGCTCAAGTGAGTCTCTTGCCTCCACCTCCCAAGTAGCTGGGACTACAGGTGCCCGCCACAACGCCCGGCCATTTTTGGTTGCAGCCATCATTGTTGTTTGACGGGCCCAAGCTGGATTCGAACCTGTCAGCTCAGGTGTATGTGGCTGGTGCCTTAGCCTGCTGAGCCACAGGCGCCCAGCCCCTTTGTTGGTTCTTTTTGCCAGCTCTCATTCTCATGTTTTGTTTTCAGTTGTGAGCTCCTGTTTGGGCTTTATCGATGGCAACCCAGTGGGCCCTGGGTTACTGGCTGTGCCTTCAGAGGTCTGGGTTTGCTCCTCCAGGAACTCTGAGGCACCACCGGTTTGAACACACTCCCAGTTTATCTCTTGGGGAGGCATTTTTAAGAGCAGAAAAGGGGTAATTCACAGGCCAAATTTATGTGAGTGTTGGGCCTGTGCTTTTTTGCTCTCTGTCCCTCCTGGCCATAAAGATTAGCAGGTCTCTTCAAAGTAACTATGGCAGTCAGAGGTATGTTTGAGGGTCCTTAATATTTTTAATAGATTTTCTCCTTCCAACAACTTCATTGATGTATCATAAAACTCACACATTTTTAAGTGTACAGTTCAATTATTTTCTGTGAATTTACAGAGCTCTGTAGCCATCACCACAATTCAGTTTTTGAGTATTTCTCTCACTCCAGTAACATTGTCTTGTCCCTTTACAGTTAATTCCTGTTCTCACGTTCAACCCAAGGCAACAATAATCACTTCCTGTCTCTGTGGATTTATCTTTTCCAAACATTTCATATGAACGGAATCATAAGACGTGACCTTCTCTGTCTGCCTACTTGCTCTTACATGATGGCTTTGAGATTTATCTATGTTGTAGTGTGTGTGAGTGTATTCCACCTCTTTTTATTGTATTGTGTGATACAATTTATTTATTTGTTTATTCACTCATTAGTCGATGGACACTTTGGGTTGTTTCCACTTTTTCACTATTATGAATAATGCTGTTATGAACGTTCTCATGAAGTTCTTTATATGGACACGTGTTTTCGTTTATCTTAGGAGGATACTTAGAAAAAGAATTACTGGTTTGCGTCATAAATTTTAACTTACTTTCTTATAAACTCCACTGTGTATTATAAAGAATGCTTATTATAGTCTATGTAGAATTTTTAGCTGTGTTATAATATGGAAGAATGTTTATGGTAAGCCTGAAGCACAGCAGTTTTTGAAAGAAAACTGTTGTTTTTGTTTTTGTTCGTTTTTTTACCCATAAGAGAAATTTGTAAGTTGAAGTCTGTGTTGTGAAAATATTCACTTGCGAGGTAGCAACTATATTTGTGCATCTCGTATGTTTTTTAGTTATTAGAATGGAATCATCAAGGGCCTTTCATAGTGCAAGACACAGGAAACTCATCTTAAACTGATTTCTCTTCAGCACTTTCAGATCATTAGCTGAAATATACTTCTTAGAAATCTATTAATTTACTCAAATATTCAAACCTTAAATTCTACTTATGTTATCATAATGAGAATTACTTTAAAAGATTTTTAATGATGAAGTCATTTAATTAGGAATCAATTCTATTTTGGAAACTTGGTTTTGACTTATCATGCTTTCATTAAAAACATAAAAACATCTACACATACCACCTTTATTACCTCTGTTTTGAAGTTTTACTTTCTCTAAATTAGATCAAGTGAGTAATAATTACAGTTGTGATATTTCAATAAACATCGCAAAGCTAGCAAAGTCCACTACTGTATGTGAGGAGAATTTTTCTTCCTTCTACCCTTAGGTTATTTAGGGCTGTGGGGTCAACATTCTACTATTATTAGTTGCTTTGGGGTTTTATATTTTAAGGTCAATTTAATGAATGCTTTCACAGCTACTTTATAGTTTCGTGTGCCCGTAGTAAATAGAAAGTGAGGGCAGATGTGGATAATGAATGACTACCCATCCCCTATGATCACTTATGATTCCGGGGCTGTGCTGTATTCCACTCACTAGCCAAATGCATTGAAATAATTTATTGTGGTCTGCTTTTCCTTTTCTTTTCAACAAAATCATTTTTTGCAAGATCTTTCTAAATGGATGTTATTTTCATTCATGGAAAATTTTAAGAACAGAAGGTTGGTTTAAATGCTTTTAACCAATCACTTAACATTAATGTACCAAATCATTGCAGAGATGCTGAAAGCAATTTCAGGATCTGGTATATGATACTCTCTAGTGAAATTTTATTGTCTTGAGATTCTAGCATATCTATCTTAATAGAAGGTTGAAAATAGAGTTTTTATTCAGTGCATGGATCATATTAGTATAGGATGTTATGAAATTTATTTTTTCATCAAGTATATGTATAAAATTTTACCAGTCATCAGATAGCCATTGCCATTTGTAAAATATTATTATTGCTTCTGAGTGTGCCATCTAAAGAAAAGACTTGATTTTCCTTTACACACAAACAAAACATAGAAAAAGTGTAAATAGAATTCTTTCTTTATCGTGCTGCTGCAAGGAATCTGTCTTATCTTCTCTCTGCATAATTCTTATTTCCAAGGGTAACCACTTCTTTCCCTTTCCAGACTAGCCTGGTGAAGTCCCAGCAATAAGTGTGTAAGAAGTTTCTGGTTAGATCTGAGGTCAGCTCATCTTCAGAGCTGCCAATGTAATAACGACGTTGTTACTGTTTTTATCATTCACATCTGCCTACACACAGTAATAATAAAGGCAGCTTTCATTTATAGACACATCAGATGCTTTTATAGCAAATCTGAAAGGGAGAAAGTATTAATCCACATTTTACAGATTAAAAAAAAGCGAGTCCAGGAAAGGTAAGTAACTTTGCCAAGATTATCCAGCCAGAACTAAAACCCCTCCACATAGCCTTTATTCCTGGGCTCTCTGAACTTTCTGGTCTGGGAGGATTTCTTGGTTTCTGCCTTTCATTACTTTCTTCTGCTTGCTCTTAACTGGTATGCTGATTTGTTCTTTGCCTTAACTGCAGTGATACGAACATGTCTCTACTTCACACTGCTGAACAGTTCATCCTTAAGCACCGAAGCACTAATCCGTTCACTCCGTCAACTCAGCAATTCCTGAGTGTCTGTCTGTTATGCTAACGTCCTCTAGGAGACATTGTAGGTAGTGTGAAGACCTGCCTTCATTTGCTTTGTGTCTTCTTTGAGAGCAAAGTCTGAATTGTATGTATGTGTGTCCATGTGTGTAAGTGCATGTTCGTTATTTAGAGATATGAACATGAAGGAGAAAACTGTAAAAAAGGAGCTAAAAGAGTCAAAGATGGTCGACATGGGGAGGTAGGGTTTGAGAATGAGAATGCTGGTTGTAGTAGTTGACTTAAAAACCAAAAAATATATACATGTGGATATATACATGTGGATATATAATTCTGATAAAGATAAAAAGAAAATAAATAAGAAAAGCACGATGAGCTGTGGAACAGTAAGAATGTAGGACATTGTAGAGGGAAAATGCTGTATATCTCAGAAGCACGGGAGTCTTGCATGACAGTACCTAAAATGGGGGAAAAGCATGATTTTCTCAATAGTCAAATATTTGTTGAGGACCTGGTATGTGACTCTCCCTTTCCTAGACCCTAGGAACATAAAGGTAAAACATCAAAGTTCTTATCTTCATCCTTCGCACTCCCAGCTGACCTTGAGTTGGGTAGGCCTGAGCAATATAATGTCAAGAGTGGGATGTATGCTGGTGTCCACTATTAGATGCCTGGAAAGAACAGAGTTTATCTCCCGTCACTGGGGTGTCCTTGAAGGCAAGGGAGGCCATCAGCAAGCATGGAGGCAGGGGTAGCAGAGCTCTGAGCAAGCTGGCCCCACCGGGAAGGGCAAGGCCCCCCTACAGCACTGAGGGCATACAGTAGAGAATTACCTGAGATGTGAGAGGAAAGGTAGTTTGGAGTGAGATGTTGGCAAGCTTTACCTCTAAAGAGCTTAGATTTCATGCTATAAATGTTAGGAGTTATGGAGGTGTTTGTGGAAGAAAGTGACAAGTCAAATTTATCTTCTAAAGGCAGAACCCTAGCAGTGGTGTGGAGGATGGATTGCACTGAGAAAAGACTCGGAGGAAACCAATAATAGATATTAAAGTGGTTTGGGGAAGAGATGACAAATAGCAGGTTCCTCAGGTCTTTGCTTTTGACTTTCTGACCTCCAAAATTTGGTATCTGTATTGAACACTGGTATTTTCAATAGAAATACCTTATCAGTGTCACAGTGCGTACTTAGATTCATATTAGTGTATTCGAATCTGTATTTAAAATATATATACATATATATATTTAGAATTAAGTCCTTTAAATCTTATCTCTATACATCATACTCTTCAAAGGCAACAGTGTTTCAGGTAGCACTGAGGCATTCTGAATACCTTCGGCTTAATAACACGTGCACACCCCGACTCAGAAAACAGTTTGTAAATGGAATCCTTAGTGACGTCCAACCCCTCTCGTTTGTGTTGAAGAGAGTAATTGTCGTGTATTATCCCTTGCCTGAAATATCATTGAATCTTACTGTAAGCCAGCACTAAAAGAAATGTAATGTAAGCAACAAATACGAGCTACATATGTAACTTAAAATTTTCTATTAACCACATTGAAAAAAGGGAAAAGGAAGTAGTGAAGTATACTTTAGTAATATATTTATTTAATGCAGTATTATATTATTAATATATTAAAATTGCACATTTCATTTAAGACATTATCAAAATATTATCATTTCTGCATGTAATCAGTTAGAAATAATACTAATGAAATATTTTGCTTTTTATGCTAGATCTTTGAAATCTGGTGTGTATTTTATATTACAGCACATCTCAATTTTAACTTTCCACGTTTCAAGTCTCAATAAGCTACATATGGCCAGTGTGTCATACACTCTATATTAACCATCTTTAGTGTAAAGCTCCATTTCAGCATTCATTCAAAATTTAGGGAAATATGAGAAAATGGATGTCAGTATGAATGGTTTGTTTCTTTCTTTGTAGCGAATATACTACATAAAATCCATTACCGAGCATGGATTGTATCTTAGTGCCTTGGTGATTCAGGGTGTTAATTCATCCATGTAGTTAGTAAACTGTATCTCCCCTTCATACTTTTGAAGCTTTTTCTTTCTTTTTATAATCATATCCTTTTGTTCTCAGCTGTAGTATTATTTATAAATAAAGCAAACTGCTCATCTGACAACTTGGAATGCAGACAGGGGAAAAATCGACAGAAACAGAAAGGAAACGTTCTCCTTGGTGTAACTGCTAGCCCTCTCACAATGAAACGTGTTATTTGATATGCTAAGGGATTCCTGAAATTGTTCTTAGGATGTCATTTCCTTGATACTCTTGGCAAGTGAATAGCAAAAGGCACTGTTCCCTCATTAAGATGTCTGGAGCAGGCGTGGCGGCCCATTGGAGTCAATCTGCTGGAGAGAGTGTACATCTCATTTGTGGACTTTGCTTTGTGATGAACCCTTGTAATGATTAGGTGTCGTGACTTATGGAAGTTCAACATTTCAATATTGCATGTAAGTTGAGAGGAGGCAGACAGACTAGCTCTGAGTATTTTGTTAGTAATTTGCCATACATTGGGCCTATTAGTCTTTGTGATTATCTACTTTTATGATCTGTGTTATTAGTATTGTACTGATAATGAACTATGCCTGATTATTTGTCTATGTTGCCTAAGGATACAAAGTAAATGGTAGAAAGGGGATTTAAGCCCAGATCTCTCTGGCCCTAAATCTGGTACCCTTTCTACATTACAGAATCCTGCCACCTTAGATATAATCTTTCATCCTGGAACAATCTGATGTTGTGAATTTGGAGTGGGGAAAGGTGAAAAGGAACCAGAAGACAGCGTCTAGTCCCAGTCCTGACACAGACTGTGTATAACAGAATGTTCAAGGTCCTCATCTTCCCTCTAATACTTTTATATCTAGATCTGCCACAGACAATATGCTAGGAGTAGTGAAGTTAAAAATGCAACCCCTTCTTGAGGAGAACCATAACGAAATCAAATTCTCTGTCCTCCAAAATTATCTGCTTGAAGGTGGAGGCTTTATGCTTTGGAGTCAAGAATCCTCAAGTTCGGAGGCCAGTCCTGCTCCTTAATGTTAAATTATTGCGCCTCAATTTCTTCATCTGTGAATTGGACTATTGTAAAAAGCCAATGAAAAAATATAGTAGATATTGTTTGTCCTTTCTTTACTTTTCCCATTAGGAAAATAGGAGGGTTTCACTTATAAAACATTTCTTTTTTAATCTTTTTTAAAATTTCAGATTAATATAAAGGTATATACGATTAGGTTACATTATTTGCATTTGTTAGGTAGCTTCCAAGTTGTAGTTGAGTAGAAAGCATTTCTTATAAAATAGTTAAATTCTTAGTGTCACAGGAATTTAGAGAAGGAAAGAGAATTAAGAGGTGAGGCATGATCAGGAATTTCAGGGAGAATGTAGATTTCAGGCTGGTAGAGGAGGGAAGGATGGATTTGAGTGAGAAAATTCAGAAATGCAAAGAGAGGTATTATATGAACAGAGGTGAAAATCAGACATGACAAGTGAGAAAATTTGTCATTTGTTATGATTTATTGGCATATGGACATGGACCAGGTTGTTGAGTTTTGGGTCATAAGTCAACCATAAAATTAAGTAGCTTCTTCTGCCTCTGTGTCTAAGGGTAGCTAAAAGAAGAAGTCTGTTGACCTGGGTTGACTCTTATAGACTCAGCTACCGAGTTGTCCTTCAGTCACAGATACCAGTTTTTTGACTCCGTCAATGACTTTTTCGCATCTCTATATTTTTCCATTTTTCATATTCTTTGTTCTGAACTTTCTCCTTCTTTTAGAATGGCAGTTTTGTGACTTTTATTAGGTTTCATAGAACCAATTTAAATGCTCATTGATTTAATACTATTTATTCAATTTATTTAATGTTATTTATTTTTATTTGATATTATTAAATTAGACTTTAAATGATACCCAGACTACTTGAATTTCTTAGTATACATGTCATATCATTTTTCAAAAATAAGTGTCTTAAAGATCTTGAATAATTTATAAAAGCCTCCAGAAATTTGAGATCATTAGGCTAGTGGTTACATTGATATGTGTATATACACACTAACTCCAATGGGACATTTGATTTTTTTTCCTTAAAAGTAAGAGAAATTTTCTCTTCTCTAAAATAAAACCATTTGGAATTGATGAAGAATATATCCTTGCTTTTTGATTCTTTTTGCTCACCTGATATGTTACAACTATCCTGTAAGAAAGAATTTATTTAGCCATTCTTGAATATTAATGGCGGCTAAATCATATGCAACATTATTCCATATCTTGAAAAGATTTTAAACAAACCAGGTTAAATAGGAAGTACTGGCTTTGTGCACCATTGAAATTAGAAGAGCCACTTCTATATTTTATATGTGTTTATGAATGTGAAAATTGTTCACCAATATATTAAAATTCAGAAATAGCAGAATGTTATAAGTTATACAGTGTTAAAATGCTCTAACACCATGTTAATTATCTTTCTGCTTTTAAAAAAACATTTTATTGAAGTTCCACATACACATATATAGAAAAATGTGTGTATACCATAGGAACACAACTCAGTAAATCTTCAGGAACTCAACGCACCCTGCAGCCAGCATCTGCAGTCGAGAAACATTTGCAGTGTATCTCTACCCAGCCCCATGACCCTTTCCCGTCATTTTCTTCCCGAAGTGTAACCAGTGTCATTACTTCTAATAGCGTAGATTAATACTGACTCCTCTACTTAACAAATGTTTTTCTTTAAACATATATAACATTATAGACATACCTATGTATATTTTATGGTATACTTATTTCCCTTTTATAAAATGTGTAATTTCAACACATTTTTCAGCCTGAACATAACCTGTTCATTAATTAAATACCTGTGGCCTCAAAGAGAGGGAGGGAGGCTGGCACATGTGCATGCTTATGCCTCCATGCCCCCCACACACACACACAGATTTTACCTTACCACAAATTCTTCTGATTTAAACCAATATAATAAAAATAAATGAAGCAATGCAACACTAAGAAAACACATTATCAATACTAGAGAAAAAAATAAAAGAAAACACATTATTTCAATGACTTTTTCTTTAACATTCAGCGTCATTTGATATCAAAATGGAGAATTTTTATCTTTGAAAACACTTTTTTGTGATGCCGTGTCACTAGATTTTAGTGGAAATCATTTAGAAATCCCCTAGAATAGGTAGAGGAAACAATCTGGCTTTATGAATCAATGTGCATTTTGTCTTTCCTGTGCCTACGTGGTTCATAAGACACTTTTACCTTTAAAATTTATTGGAAAATATGTCATATCATACTAATGATAATTATAATCGTAGTATGATTTTAACATAATTTTGAAAACTCTCTACTTCTGACTTTTTACCCTCTATGCCACAGCCCAGACTGGCACAGTGTGAGGGGAATATGGACTTATTGGAAAAAGAGATTAGTCTGAAATGAGCTTGATCTGGTAGGATAGGCTCTATTCAAAAATTGAATGGTTGTGGCCTTCTCAGATAAAGATTTGGGTTGGCACTATTTGGATTTAGCGTTGCCATGGCTTAGCTAGTGGGCTACCACCCTGGTACCACAGAATGTGATTGGACAGGACATTTTCTAAAGAATGATTACAAAGCATATCACCCTCTATTTAACATAAACATTATATTTAAAGAAGGCATTATGTATAAAAATGAAAAAACATTAAGAAAAAATATGTTAAAAAAAGAAAAAAGAAAAAATATATTAGAGTAAGTATTTGGAGGCAGGCAAATCTAAGAAATGTTCCGACTTATGCAGGTTGAGGCTTTTAGGTTCATAAAAAAGCAACTGCCTAGACTCTGCGCTGCTTAGTCAGCTGAATGTGGAAGTGGGAGCTGCACTGACATTGAACTTCCCTGATGTATCAGAAGTGTTGGGAAAGTACATGTATTTAGTAGCTTTTCTTACAAGATATTGGCAAAAGGGAGTTTAATAAATTCCTGTATCCCTGATCTCTTACCCGATGATCTCTTTAACAAAGTCACAAATTACACATCAGAAATACACGTGGATAAAGAATGACCACTTATCGGCTTTTACAGCCAGTGTAAAATAATTTTGTTCTCCAGCAGGCTTATGAAAGCATTAAAGCATAAACGAAAAATTAGGAATAAGGAAACTATAAGAGATGCACCTTAAAAAAACCAAAATGCAATTACTCTTGTGCTGGGTAATGGCTTTGTGAGATGACGTGGCGTGTTGTGGGTTTTTACTTTAAAACAACCCAGCCGTGTGCTCGTGGGCGAGGGGGAGTAGAGTGGTGCAGATGGAGCAAGTTCTGCTGTGGGTTGGTTGCTGTAGCCACGTGATGAAGACATGGAAGTTACTGTACTATTTTCCTATTTTTGTGTATGTTTGATATTTTTTGTGATAGAAGAGTTTTAAAGATGCATGCCACAAAGCACACGTAGAGCTGACATGACTACTTATTCCTGTTTCCGTGGCACAAGTGGCGTCGGTTGCCTTTTTCATCATGTGGAAGGACACAGGGGAGTCTGCTTTGTGGTGCAATGTTTCCAACAGCAAATAAATCATGACGGAATTGGGAGAGCCATGGTCTTTTTCAAGGCCAACAGTTTTCTGATTCTACTTCAATATCCAGGAGAAAAAATATTCTTTTCTGATATGGCAAATTAGAAAAATTTTCTTTGTTGTGTATTTAATACTCTGCTTCTCCTGTTGGTGCCAGGTATTTGGCTAGCGTTATATTGTACTTCCACAATCGAAAATTGGTTCCATCTTGCTTTGACTAAATCCATTGATCATTAGACCCTATAGTTAAAGAGAGGTGATTGACCTGGTTCTTATTTATCCCAAGGAAAGACCCAACGATACGTAGTCATCTACTTTCACCCCAGTTTTATGCCTTTGAAAGTCCCCACGGGGGCAGGTCCTTCTGCCTTTGGGACGCCAGGCCCTGCTCTCACTCCGTTCCTCGCCCCTCCTTCTTCTCTTCTGCCTTCTCTCTTTCTCATCATCCCCCCCACTTTCTTCCCTTTCTCTAAAATAAACTTATACTTTTATGATCTAAACAAACATAAATAACAGTCATAGGGTGTGTTTGTCGTTATGTGTGTGTACCTGCATCTGTGTGGCATTCTCACCTCACTATTTTAGATGCAAGTAAGCAAAATCATATTTCATTCATCTCACTTCATTTGAAAGAAATTCTGATATTCTGATTTAAGCAATTAGTTCTGTTTCCTTCAACACCGTGATTAGATCTCTTTACCTTAAGCAATGGAATGATATGCGTAGATATGTAAAAGTGTGTTTTATCTACAGTCCCTCTGCAAATAAATTATGTCGACTCCTTGTTTTCTAAGTTGATGGAAGGGATGTTAGAAAACAGCAGATAAACCATGTAGGATTGTTTTTCTCCCAGCATAAGCAGTATCTAAAGACCAAAGGTAGAAAGAGATAAAATAGTGAGAGGAACTTAAATCTGAAAGCGTGAGTCACGTCTAGGAACTGGGAGGCGTGAATACACCAGAGTCCAGACTGCAGGCGTCCTCTGTGGTGGCCCTGTGTAGGCAGGAGTGGAGTTACTGGCAGGCCAGTGCCATCTTCCTTCCTGACACTCCGAATATGTTAGTATCGGAAGGGAAACCCCTGAGAAAGGAACGGTGTGCAGGAGTAGAGGAGTGCTGCCGGGGAGCGTGGCAGGAGCTGATGTAACTTTGAGGAACTAGACGGGACTCACTCAGGCCGCCTCTCCCCACGCCCCAACAGAGGATGAGGATGTGTTTATAAGGAGACAAGTAGTCGGGTGTGAAACTGAAGAACCGGGGAGCACTGCTCTCCATGATCTTGGCCCCCAAGCGTGACCAGGGTGCTCCGACCAGCAGTGTGGGTTTAGTTCCCCCCAAACCTCTCAGAGGCCACAGTGGAAAGGCGCTGGTCCTCCTCTCCTGTGGTCATGGAAAGTTTCCATCCTCAGGCACTGTCACTGTCCACCGTCAGGCCTGTTTGCGCCGTTCCGTCTCTCTGGAGGTGAAGCCACAGGGGCCCGACTCGGTCATTTTGGCGTCACCCCTGCACGTGTGTCTCCTTGGTGGACCTTCCTGTCGGTGTTAGTTCAGAGCATCTCTAGACAGGTCTCTTCACGTAAAAACAGAAGGTTTCCTCCTCTGGGCCTCAGCCTTGGTCCTGGTCATCAATTCTGAGAGTTGATGTTTGTTCTAAGAATAAAATCAGGTCATTACTAGCATGGCAGTTGACCCCCCGAATTCAGATCCTAGCAGTGCCTAAGAAGATGAGCGCACAAGATGCCGAGACGGGGTGTCGGGGCAGGGGCCCCGTCCTTCATGCTTCTGTCTGCGTGTTCTGTTGTTTACCAGTTTGCTGAGCAATACAAACGTTCTTTCTTATATTAAGTAAGTATTATTAATGGTAACTAATATTTATTCAGCACTTACTATGTGCCAATCCTGTGTTTAAGGGTTTCATATTTATTAATGTATTAAATTCTCACCCCAACTCTGAGGTATTATTGTCATATTATTATATATTTTATTTTATAGAAGAAAGTAAGGTATAGACATATTAAATAACCTGTCCAAAGTTATGTAGTTTTTAAGTGATAAAGCAGAATTCAAATCTATGGAGACCAACTTCAGAGCTTGCTACCATAATCATTACTCACCTAAAAATTGTTAAATGAATAAACAATGATGAACACCTTTAGCCCCAAATGTAAAGTAGAACTTTATTTTTATAAAATGCATAGAACCTGACACAGAACCCTTCACCCAGGGGGTGTGCTGTTCACCCCCACACTGTGCACATTAGGTGAGATCCCGCCAATTGCCCTCCCTCCTCCTCCCAAAAGGGCTCTGCTACAACTTGAACTTTACCTTAGAAGTGAGAACAGTGTAACCTAAAAATTTGTACCTTCATATGAATTTAAAATTAAAAAAAAAAACAAGTAGAAGGGCGGCACCTGTGGCTCAAAGGAGTAAGGCGCTGGCCCCATATGCCGGAGGTGGCGGGTTCAAACCCAGCCCCAGCGAAAAACTGGAAAAAAAACAAAAAAAAAACAAAAAAAAACAGGTAAAAGTTTACATTAATAGACTTGCTTTGGTCTGTAGAGGGAAAAAATATATACGTAGGGTACTCCTTTGTCTTGGCTTAGGGACTATATGGCTTTTTTCCCCCTGAGCACCAACCTTAGAATTCATAACGCTATTACAATAAAAAGCCACGTACATCTATGCCACCCAGCACCTCCCTTCCTAGAGCAATAGCTCCTGTTCTGCCTACCCGGGCTGAAGGAAAAGGAATGGTAAGAGGCTGAGCGGGGGGCTTCAAGATGCCTTACGACTCTTCTCTCCTATGGGGACCCCAAAAGAAAGCCACCACCTTGGCGGGTAGAGAAAAGGTCTTACCTCTTTTGGAAGCTTCACCCCCAGGACGTATTGCTCAATTATCATCCTGCAATTCCATTTCAGATCTATTATCTTCCTCCCTAGAGAGAAATGAGAAGGGGAAGGACAGAAAAGAACTTGAAAGCTTCTTCCGGGGCCAGGTTCTTTTTGAGCACAAATCCAGGAACAGTTCCAACAGGGGAACTTAACCAATCTCATATTCCTCTTAATTCAGGAAGTCACAGTATATTCTTGTTACTTATCTAGAAATACTACAAACGCCAAACATACAGTTATTTAGACATTCTAATGAAAACACTCATATGGGGAATGTAAATTAGTCATTATGAAAAGAGTATAGTGGTTCCTCAAAAACTAAAAATAGAACTACTACATAATCCTGTAATCCCACTGCTGGGTGTACATGTAACAGAAAGGAAATCAGTTTATGGAAGACACATCTGCACCCATGTTCACTGCAGCACCACTCACAGTAGCCAAGATAAACTTACGCGTTCATCAGCAGATGAATGGGAAAGGAAATGTAATATGTACACAGGGCATATGATTCACCCATGAAAAGCCTGGAATCCTGCCATTTGTAACAACATGGGTGGAGTTAGTGACCAGGACCCCGAGTTAAATAAGTGAGAGAAAGACCTGTACTCACAGCAGGTTCTCACTCTCTGTAAAGCTAAAAATGCTGACCTCAGGGATCAGGAGCCTCAGGGACTCAGTGACCAGGGGTGTGGGGGTGAGGAATGAAGGGAGATTGGTTAGTGAGTACAAACTACAGTCAGACGGAGTGTGCTTCAGCATCTCCTAGTGCGGTTGGCCAACTACACTCTATGGGAATTCATTGCATATTTCAAAATAGCGGGAAGAGAAGATTGGGAATCTTAACACAAGGAAATGATAAATGAGATGGATATCCCAGTTACCCTAATTTTATCATTACATATTGTTATATGTATATCAAAATAATCAACTTTTAATTATGTTCCTTTAAATCCTGTACTATTATTATGTATCAATTTAAAAAAGAAGAAGAAAATCCCACCGTGAGCGAATAGACAGGTCATGAGGTGAAATAGCCATTTGAGATTCTCTTGTTCATTACCGAGTACAATCAAAGGTTAGCTTCTTCATATAAGATGCTTTCTTTGCTAGATTTCATTGCTATCTATGAAAAAAATTAGCTTGAAGTTTAAATTCCAACACGGACAGTTACTTGCATTAAGCTAAATAAAGTATCAGATCATCACTCTGTTTTTTACTTTTAATTAATGGGTCAAAAATTAAAATATAGTTCCATAACAATCATAAAAGAATTTCATTATTGTAATTATCTTAAGTGAGATTTTTACATTTAGAACTAGACATCCAAATTTGGTTATTTTTCAACAGAACCCATTATTAAGTTCCTTGATGTTTCCCTCATATGTAGTAAATAATATTTAATTCAGATGTATTGCCCTAATTTATCTAGACTCATTCATTTAGTCCTCTGGAAGAGTATTACTCCTAACACTAAACTACTTAGAAAAAGGACTATAGTCTGTATTTTGAACTTGTATCAATTTTGCAGATCTGTAAAGGTGTTGATTGTGCTCATGAAAGTGTTAGCACCCTGTATGACATCTTCAAGAGAAAATGATTGAAAAATTTTTAAATTGCAGAAATGGGAAGAAGTGTTGACCAGTAAGTTCTCAGATTAATCTGTTTCTGCAGTAGAAAAATGTGGTAATGAATTGAAAGGTGATATCTCACTAGACTCTTAGCTATAGAATTACTTGGTTTCAGACTAATCACGGAATTCAGGATGTTGTGACTGTATTACAAGCAGGTATGTTTTGAAGAGAACTTCTGAATATTTTGTCATTTGTTCTTTATTTTTGTAATTATAGTTTTTAAAAAAGAAATATATTATAAATTGGCCCTGCAAACTGAAGAAAATCTGATGGTATTCTTGTTTTTATTGGTGATTTAAAATGATCACTGCTACCAGTGATAATTTTTGTGTGTTTGTTTTCAAATGTATCTGCATAAAGATAAAAAATAAATTTGACAGTGTTCTCTTTTAACCAATACCTAGGTAAAAATATATAACTAATTTACAAAATAATCCTCAATTATCAATAGCAATTCAATTTCACCTACTACATCTTATGATGAGTTACACAGTAAAGGTACTAATGTTTATTATTAAAATAGTAAAGATTTATTTATTACTTAGCCTGACCAGACCTTCTCACCCAATCTTAAGGATATTCAAGTTTCCAGTTTTCTCATTCCCAGCCCTGGTTACACAGCATCTATTCAACATATGCTAAATTACATTAAATTTCTTGGCTTTTAATATCTATTGTAAACATTAGTTAAAAACAATAGAAAAGATTTTCACCAAAGAGGGATTTTATTTCCTCAACACACAGTATGCAAAGGGCCCGAGCAGGAATTGGGCCAAGCAGATCTCTGACTCGATGTGTCTTTGAGCTACTTTTACCTTTTCCTCTCCTGAATCATGGAAACATTCAGGAATGACTGAGTGAAGAAACTGACAAACACCCAGCTCGTGTTGCTGGTGCCATTCTGCAGTTCATAGTCATCACTGTTTTGAAATAAAAATCGTATTCTTTTCAGGTAGCTTTTAGCCCTTGGGGGAAGAAATTCATGTACCTGCCTGACCATTATGGATCTGAAATTTCTTTTTAAGAAAACATGAATGTTGGTTAAAAAATTAAGCAACAGCAATGTAAGAAGCTGAGAATCCATACTACTTATGTGGTTTTGGAAAATCTTTTAATGCTCCTAATTTTTAATGATCAAAGGACTATGCAGACAAGATAACTAAATATCTGAGCTCTATTATATTTTAAAGTCCTTCTGCTGTGTTTCTCTATAAACCTTTTCTCAAAGAAGCTAGGTCATCTGCAGCTATTCTTTTATAAAAGTTATTGCTTAACAATGTATAAAATTTTAAATTGTAACACTTTTTGCCTTAGCTCATTAGTATTTTGAACTTAAGATGCCAATAAATTTGTCTAAACTTTTGGAAACCAGAGTAGCATTAAAATTAGAAAAAAATATTATTCAATAGTATAAATATAGATTCCCCACAAGTGATCTTACATGTTAAAATTGAATTTTTTGTTGATACTTCTATCCTCAAATCAGGTTCTTAGTATATACTTTAAGGTTTAAGTTACTTAGACTTTTTAAAATCATCATTATAAATAGAGATGCATAATTATATATATATATAATCACTCTAGAAACTTATTGCACATTAATGTATAATATGATTTATTTTTAAAAATGAGAATATCTCTCAAGTTATTATCAAAATAATTTGAATAAAATATAAGTTAAAGGAATATTTTACTTGAATCTTACCTGCAAAGTGGTATGACCTAGGTCTGCTTTAAAGAGTGGGCTTGTATTCAAGCTGTATCCAAGTTAGATTCAAGAGACTATCAAGATAGGTCACAGTATCTCAAGAATGGAAGAAAAAGTATCCAATGTACTCAGCCCTAATATGAAGCTAATTTATAGCTTTCATATGAAGGCTAAAACCCAATTATAGCACAAGAATACAGGGAAAAGGGAGGGGAGAGGAGCGGGGAGTATGGGTGGAAGGAGAGCAATTAGTGGGATCACACCAATGGTGCATCTTAGCAGGTACTGATAAAACTTATTAAAGGTAGAGTATCAATGTCTTTACATAGTGATCAAGAAAATGCCATGAAGGCTATCTGTAACAGTACAATCAAAATATTTCTGATTGTATATGAAGCACATTGTGCCCTATGATTGCACCAATGT
>CAUYON010004830.1:0-11337 GCA_963573935.1 Arctocebus calabarensis | reverse complement strand
TTTCTCTTTCTCATTGATCTGGAGAAAAGGCGCTCGCCATTTTGGACATTCCAATGTGTTAGTCCAGCAGAGTCCGGACCCCTTGGCTCACGCCAGGGCTGCCCGGGTCTCCGTGCTTCCCAGCAGCACCCCTTTCTGATCGTTAAACTCTGAGTTCCACGCTTCAGTGGAATTTTCTCTGATTAGAGCTTGTGGGTTGGGACCTGCTGTCCTCCCTGTGGGAGGGGCTGGCTGCCCCTCTGCCAGGCAGGGGGAAACGGTCTGCAACAGTTTCCACGGTTAAGAACTATATTTCAAATGCGCCAATCCTCCCAATCTCTGTATCTCACCAGCTGCCCATCCACTCCAATAGTTCACAGGGGGAAAGATCCAGAGCTCCCACCCCCTCACCTGCTGACCTGGGAGAGATGGGCTACGGGACTGTCTCTGCCACCATCTTCCAGCACTCCCTCCTCCCCCATAAATTTTTAAGCCCATATATGTGCTCTGTATGTCTATTTATGTCCGGTGAGCCTGTAAAAGGCCACAAGCTATTGTAATATCTAGGATTTTTTTCTCCTCAATAACCAACTTCCGCCCCTGGGGGGCACTCTCACCCCCACTGAAAATGTGGGCTGACGGATGCCCTTCTCCCCTCCTCCCCTGATGTTAAATCATTCAGTAATGACTGTGGTATTTTCATGAAAAGTAAGACATCAGTAATGGCACAATCCTATGAACACAACTACAGACTTAATTTTCACTTCTCCAGTCTTCCAGCTCATGCCCTTTCTCAGTCCCAGGTTCCAATCCAGAATCCCACATCCTAGGGTGTGGTCATACCTCCTTAGTCTCCTGCTTTCTGTGACAGATCATTAGGCTGTACTTGTTTTCCTGACCTTGACACTTTTGAAGCGTACTGAGCTAGTTTATCGGAGAATGTTCCCCAATGTGGATTTGCCTGATGTTTTCTCATGATCAGACTGAGGTTATGGACTTTGGAGGAAAATACCAAAGTCGTGATGACCCCTTCTCATTGTATCCTATGAGGGCCCACAAGACATTGGTACAAATCTTTATTTCTTACATTCATCACTTGGCTAAAGTTGTGTCTGCCAACTTTATGGTGAAGTTATTTTTTTTTTTTCCTTTCCATCCTCTATTAGAAATCAGTCCTCCCTTACAGAGATGGAGGAATATCAGATAATTTGTGGGTATATGTTAAAACCACCATAGTAATTAAAAAATATTTGGGGGGGAGATAGGTGGAGGCTGAGCAAATATCATGTTGTCCTAAAAGTCCTACCCACTAATTTTAGCATTCACCACTGAATCTGGCCTGCAGCAGTCATTTTTGTGGGCACAATAATAGTGATTTTCTATTTTCCTCACTTTTTTCATTTATTATTTAGAATTCTTCTGTAAGAAAGAGTTCTTCCTTCTACCCATTTATCCATGTGCTTAATTATTCAATAAGTTAACTTGCACTAGTATGGACTTATAGGTCTTTATTTCATTCTTTACATTATAGTGCTATTATTATATATTTTGTTACTCAAATTGCTTCATCTTTTGAATATTGATCACTGGAAGTTTTTCAAGTTGGTTCTTCCTTCCTTCTTTTAGTATTTTCTTTCTGGCACTATAAGATAGTCTTCACCCATCTTGTATTTTCTGTGCCACAGCCCTATAATCAGCCCTTTCTCCGAGGAATCTTGGTTCCTAGAAGACTTTTAGTTATCCAAGAGTGACCAGAAAAGTCATGGGATGTGGCCTAGATTTCTTCCAAAGGGTAGAGAATAGCCAGCTCTTCAGGACACATTTAATGGGACAGAGGGAGATAAAAATGAAGTTGCTTTTTGATTTATACTACATGACCCTTTTGCTCAATTTAACAGTAACCCTGAGTCACTAACCCCCAATAGGGTTGACCGAATAGGCTGAGGGATATGTGTGTGCTTTGGAAAGTGGACAATGCTTTCTAAGGGTAAAGGCTGATTCCTGTGGCCAGCTTTTGAAACTCTGTTGTTTCAGGGCCCAAGGTCCCTGAAAGTCAAGAGGTAGATGACATGATTGTAGCTGCAAAAAGGAGCTGTTTGGTCTGTGATTTCCAGCCCCTTGGGGCCATGATGCTAAGAGATACTGATCAGGAAGGGCTTGCATTGAAACACCCTAGCCAGGTGCATCTGCAGCACAATGGACTTGAGATCAACAGACTTCACACAATAACAGGGTTGCTCTTTTCTGGAAGGGTTGGCTGCTCTTGTGGGGAAATCTGCCAGTTCAACCTGAGGCCCTGAGGTCAAACTCTGCCCTCAGAGGTCACATTGCACTGGAATATTTCTAATTAGGCCCAGCAAAGCCAACAGGATGTGTCTTAGACTTGAAGTGAAATGCTTACATTAAATTTGGAATAGCATTAGGCAAAATCCCCTCCTGTGAGTACCCAGAAGCAGTGAGTCTTCAGTTTAGAGGCTGCAAAGACAGTTCCTCTTCTGAACTGGTGGGTTTCTTCCTGTTGCCCCAGAAGAGTTCTTCTTATCCCCAGGAAAGGGCTTTCGCACCCCCAAGAAGGAAAGTTGGTTAACCAGGGTCTGTACATCAAAGAGGCCAACTGCTTTGGCTGCTAAGTTCAAGTCCAGTACCAACATTTTATAATTCTGCAAATTTACAGATTGGATGAACTGCCTGATTGGGTCTCCAAGCTTACCTTAGGTGAGTACCAAAGCTCAGAGCAGGGCCTGGCATGTAATGTTTTTAGTCTTTTGACCTCAGTTTCTCCACCTGCCAAGTGAGAATGAATGACTCCTTGCTCTCCTCTACTTCAAATACCTTCATGAGGGTGAAGGATTATTGTCTGAAACATATACTGAGCTGAGAAGAATGAGGTAATGGTAAGCCCTGAGCAAACTCAGCCTGAGGCTTCTGGCTCATCTCCTGGCAAACATAATCTTGTGGAAGCAGGTTGCACTTAAGGACAGACAAGTTCAGACTGGGTGATCCAAAGTCCTCCCAGCTTGGTGAATCTGCGACTCCAACTGCTGACACAGAGCAGGGCTCACTGCAGATGTGTCCATGGAATGGGCCAAGTGAGAGAGGAGCAGGGTGGGCAGCGTGCATGGCCTGGAGTGTTTCAAAGGGAGATTCCCTCAGGTCTGAGAAGACTGGCAGGCATGCAGGCTAAGATGTCCTGAAACAGAGGTAGGGGGCACCTGGACCCACAGGAGACAAGGCAGGGCTACAAGAGAACTTTGGAACCCTCTGGTGTCAGAGCTGGCCAGGCCCCTCATTCTCATTCTTCCTAATCAGCAGATAGATGTAAAGTGTCCTCTCCTCTGAGAAGTGTCTGCTGCCCACAGGCCACTCATCTGTGCATGTCCTTCAAGGAGGGGACCCACTTTCCTGTGATCCCATTGTGGGAAGTTCACTCCCCTGTGAAACCAGAGCTTTGAGGGGAGGAAGAGGCTGTGTCTGCTCTGATTCTGTGTCCTCCCCAACCCTCAGCACAGAGCTTCTTTCCCGGTGAAGGCTCAGCAGAACTTGGGTGGAAATGAGTATGAAATATTGATGGAAATTTGGGGCCTGGAAGGGGGAGATGGGAGATCAGATCAGGTACATGAGGATACCCAGACAAAGACCTTGATGAGCCGTGGTGTCATGCAGAAAGAGCCACAGGTCCAGTGCTTGGGTGAGAAGCACCGTGGACTGTAGAAGATCCAGCTGGGGCAGAGGAAATGGGGTCTGGGGTTGTGTGGGACGGAGGCTGGCCTTCAGCCAGCTGCCGAAGGTGAAGCCCCAGTGAAGTCTAGTGGGCTGGTCAGTGCAGACGATTTTGGAGATACCTTTCCTGCAGGAGGTTAGTTGGGCACAGCTTGGTGAGAGTAGGAAGGAAGCTAGGCATATGGGGAGCTGTGTGACACTTCCAAGAGACTGCTCACTCTGGACATGGCCTCCACCAGTCTGAGGATCTACAGATGTTCCTTCGTGTCCACTCAGCAGATCTGGCTGGACTCCAAAGCTAGAGAGCAGACTGGAGGGCGGGAAATCCAAGTGGAGGCCCTGCCCCCGGGACCGAGCCAGCATAGCAGAGAGGGAGATGGGAGCACGGTGAGCGGATGCCGCAGCTGTACCAGGGGCACCTGGGAGCACGTCATTATTTTTAATTACGAGTCTCAAGGTTTTTCAACCTCAGCACTATTGCCATTTGGGGCTGAATAATTCTTTGATATGGGGGGAAGGGCTGTCCTTTGCATTATACAAGGTTCAGTAGCATGCCTGGCCCTTACCCACTAGATGCCAGTAGTAACCCCCAGTTATGAAAACCAAAAATGTTTCCAAACATTACCAGATGTCTCTTGGGGATAAGAGAAGCAAAATCACCCCTGTTGAAAATCACTGTACTCACTTCAGATTCACCAGGTGCTGATCTTCAGATAGGATTTTCCTGGCTAGGCTGTAGCCACTGAGTACAGACCATTGTTAAGGCCCAGGGCCCACCCAAGGGAACCATCAGAGGAGATGAGGCAGAGGCTGGCCCTTAGTGGGAATGGCCAAGCCCAGTTAGCAGTGAGGGCAGGAGCAAACAGACAACAATGCAGGAGTTATGGCCAGGACAGGCTCAGAAAGAGCTGGGGAGAAAGATGGAGCAAGCAAAGCCCAGACTTGGCTACTACCCTCAAAGAGAAGCCATACACGAAGTCCCTACCACCCATGTGCCATATCCTATGTCATCTGGATCCCATGAAAGCCACTCAACAGATGAGGAAGGGCGATGGCACGGGAAAGTGGAAGCAAGGGAGCTGACATTATTGAGAGCCCACTGTGTGCCTGGCATTGTACTAGGCCAGCTACAAATGTTATCTCATGGAATATTCGAACAGCCCTATGACACTCATTCATTCATTCAGTCGCCAGCCAGCATTTATTGAACATCTTCTCTGCACAAAGGACTTTCAAGGCTCTGAGGATACTGCAGGGAACAAAACAAATGAAACTCCCTGCCCTCTTGGAGCTCACACAGAAAGAAATGAATGAGACTCCAAGGTTGCGCATGGTCACATGGCGGGGAGAGTTGGGGAAGGGCATCAGGGAGGTGGGCTTGAGGTGAACCTTGTTCATGAGATCTGGGGCTGAAGGTCCAATTTTCATTTTCTTCTTGCCTTAAATTTATCAACATGGTATCTGAGACTCAAACGCAAAATAAATCCACATTAAGGCTGACTGCCAGGTTGTTCTTCAGGGCTGTGAGGTGCAGAAACCTGTCCAGAGACCCTCAGCTAATAGGCAGGGAAGCCAGGTCTTGACCGTCCTCTGGCTGACTTGAAAGCTTGTACTGTTTCCACTCTGCTGAGTCTCAGTTCACACCAGGGTTCAACAGCATCAGACGAGCCCTGGTGGATACTGGGGACCTCCCTCTCTGGGGAAGTCCTGCATCAGGAACATTCCACAGTGAGAAGGGAACAAGGTTGCAGGCTGAGGAAAGAGGACTTTATAAATAGCTGGGAAGATGATGAAGATGAACAAGGTTGGTGTGACCAGGGAGGGAAAACATTTAAATAAACTGACCTGCTCAGTCATGTTTTTCCACACTTGGAAGCCTGAGGCCCTCCTCCCTGTCAAATCTCTGGGAGCTCCTTAAACCCAGAAATAAACAGAGGGAGGTGAGAGAAGCTTGAGAGGCAAGGATGGCAGGGGTCACAGAATCCAGAGCATGAATAGCACTGTACACTGTGAAGGCAGCTTGCATGGCAAAGGGTGACACAGTTGACTTCATGGGTTTCTCTAAAAATGCAATGTTGTGGGTATCTGGTACGTAGATTTGGCCACTATCTCTTGCCACCCACATCTGTGATGATGGCCCTGAGTCATTCAGAAAGGATGGGATTAGATCAGGAGATGGCTCTGTCTGCTGAGCCAGGGACACGTGTAAAGCATCCCCTCTGTGAACCCTCTTTTGGCCTCCTAGTGGAGCCTTCAGCTGACAGATTGTCAAAAAATTCTTTGTGTGGTCATCTCCTCTCCAGACTGGGGTCCCCTGAGGACAAGGACTGCATTTCCAGTTCCTCTCTACATTCTCAGGGCCTGACCTGATGCCTTACCCATGGGAGGGTTACAGCTGTATTTATAGAATGAAGTTGAAGATCTATCCCCATCATGAAAGCCCCAACACTTTTAGCCCTTGAAGAATTAATTTATCTTTATTTTATAAAATCAACCAACAACCTAAAATTAAGTAACAATTAAAATGGTCACTTCCAGGCATTGGAGTTAAGGCCTTGCTTCTTATATTTTCCTTCTAGGACCCTTCTGCCACCGTCCCTGGTCACTCAGTATTGAATCATCTGTTCACTTCTCCCCACTGTGTCCTATCAGTTAAGGTGTTCGTTGAATCAGCTTGATGGTATTTATTACCCTGCCCCTTCCCTCTGGATCTGATTTAGTTCAGGCCTTCTTGCCTGGGATATGATGGCACCTTCCATCTTACATCTGGTCATCTAGTCTTCAACCATCTTAAACTCCCCTCTAATATTAAAACTGTGTTTGGGGAAACACAGTTGGGCCACATCTCTTCCCCCCTGAGGAAGCTGCACTGGCCCCTCTTGTGTCCCTCCAACATCAGAGTTCCTTTGTTGTCCTTCCCGCCTCATTTCCTGCTGCTCTCATGCATCACAGGGACACCAGGATCTGGGCCTCAGTACTTGCTCTGTGCTGTTCAGCCCCTGCAGTGTCCTCTACTGGGAGAGCTCTTCCCTCCCCGGCCCTTGGCCACATCCTATACTCCACCCTTCTATGAAGCCTTCCCTGAGTAGGCAGCAATTATATCCTTCCCTGAACTTTCACAACATTGAACCTTCACCTCCATTGTGATGCTCATCACCAAACACCACATTATAGTTATCTTTCTTTGTACACTTCCTTCCTTAGAGGGGCCTCCAAACTTTATTGATTGCATACTTCTCTGGCATAAGTATTTTTCCAACATGTACATAATTTATTTACAAATTGAGTTACTTAGTAATATGCATGGTGGCCTAAAAAAAAGTGCAATACAGAAAGTGTGCAATTTAAAGTTGCACATGAACTTTGTGGCCAGCCTTATTTTGCACATATTAAAACGCACACATAAGGCTGGGTGCGGTGGCTCACCCAGCATACTCAGAGGCAAAGGTGGGAGGATTGACCAGCCTGGGCAACCTCTTAAGACACCATCTCTGCAAACAAATTAAAAAAATAAATAAAATGCATGAACACAAATTAGGGATTTATAGAAGGATGTGATTAAAAAATAAGTAGAAATAGAAGCCTTGGTATTTCCTTCAAATGCTATAAGAACTATATGTGCCCCACTTTGGAGACTACTGGTCTAGCGAATGAGGCGTGCTCAGGCTGTAGGGGGCATGCAGTTGGGGCTGCTCTGGGGCTGGGGGCATCCAGCTGGGAATAGCAGCAGGGGTAAGAGGACAAGCGCTCCTTGGGAGCTACTGCTGCCCACTGGCTCCAGGAATGGGCACAGCCAGCCAGACCAAGTGTAGCAGTTAGAGGGAGGTTCAGGGGATGCCTGGGCAGGAGAGGGGACAGCAGCTAGGCAGAGAGTGGCTGCCCCAGGATTCCAGGCTCTCTTTAGATGCCAGGCCATTTCCTCAGGAAACAGCCGCCAGGGAGTAAGGTGAGCTGACAGCAACACGTCCCCTTGAGCATGCTTCTCCGCCAGCACTGGCAGCTCTTGGCAGAGATGCTAATGCCATGTGAAGGAGAGGGTCTCTGACTCCTGTGCTATGTGATGGGTAAGAAACTAAAGCCCCCAGGGAAGGGACTTGCCCAAGGTGAACGTGACACTCTGACATATGAACTCTCCTCTCACTTGGCATCTGGTTTTCATGTCAGTGTTCACGTTGTCAGGCAGCCCTCATCACTGCCTGGAGGCCCTGCAGATCCAGCTGCCCAGACAAAGCTCTGTGTAGAATTGAGCTGGTGAGGGGTATCCAGGAAGGAAAAGCAGCATCCACCAATGCCCCCAGCCCCCAACACACACGTGCATATGCATACACATCCATACACTCACACACGGACACAGGCACACACACGTGCATATGCATACACATCCATACACTCACACACGGACACAGGCACACACACGTGCATATGCGTACTCACCCATACACTCACACACGGACACAGGCACACACACGTGCATATGCGTACTCACCCATATACTCACACACGGACAAATGCACACACGTGCATATGCGTACTCACCCATACACTCACACACGGACAAATGCACACACGCATGCATATGCATACACATTCACACACTCACACACGGACACAGGCACACTCATGTGCATATGCATACGCACCCATACACTCACACACTGACACAGGCACACACACGTGCATATGCATATGCAACCATACACTCACACAGGGACACAGACACGTGCATATGCACACACACCCATATGCTCACACACGGACACAGACACACATGCATGCATATGCGTATGCACCCATACACTCACACACAGACACACACACGTACATATGCGTACACACCCATACACTCACACACTGACACATGTACACACACGTACATATGCGTACACATCCATACACTCACACATGGACACAGACACACACATGTGCATATGCGTACACACCCATACACTCACACACTGACACAGGCACACACACGTGCATATGCATACATACCCATACACTCACACACGGACACAGACACACACGCATGCATATCCGTACACAGCCATACACTCACACAGTGACACAGACACACACAGGTGCATATTCATACCCACCCATGCACTCACATACTGACACAGACAAACACACGTGCATAGGCTTACGCACCCATACACTCACACACAGACATAGGCACACACCTGCATATGAATACGCACCCATGCACTCACACACTGACACATGCACACACATACACATGCACGTATATACACACACACTCATGCTGCCACATATGCAGGCATCACACAAACATGCATCTCTCTAAACTAGGGCCCTGTCACCAGCAATATTCTTTGCAAACATCCCCATAATCTTCCTGTCCTGCTGCCTTTTTTCGAGGGAGTGGTAGGCTGCAGCACCTCCATGTCTGATGATGTGCACTTCCTCCCAGAGCATTTTTATTTCCAAAAAGGATGAAAGAGTTGAGTGTAGACTCAGATGGCTTGTACCTGAGAGGACAGACAAAACAGGTAAAAAAGGTGGGGCAAGGCTGGGGGCCTAGCCATCATGCTGAGCCCAGGAGAGCTAAGGAAGGTTGGGGCACCAGGTAGCTGGGCCTTGTCTCTGCTTTGCTCTGCTCACTCCTGGACCTGAAGTGACCTCGTCTTAGACTGTTTGCTAGACTGTGACACTGGTAAGAAGCACTGTGGAGCTTTGGGGTATGTTCCTGACCTCACTGTGGGAGAGGGCCCCCAACTACAAAGTCCCCCATGTTGTGATCAGCCTGGCAAATCAATGTCTCAATCGAAAACAAAATTTCTCTTTCAGCTATTCATTCAAGAAGCATCTATTGAGTACCTGCTGAGACCACAGAAAGAACAAATCAAAGTTTATACTCAAGTCAAACTTAGCAAAGTTTGTACTACAGGACATAGAGGAAGGATTAATCCAGAGCCCAATGTGTGCATTCACCTGTCCAGGTGAGGCAGAAAGGCCCCATCAGAAAAGCCCAGAGAGAACAGAAAAGAAGGTGAGGAGGGGAGAGCACAGCCCTGGTGCATGCTGAGGATTGAGCACGCCCCCCACCAACAGCATTGCTGAGCAATGGGAGCATTTTCTAGCAGTAGCTAAGTTGGAGTGACTTTCTGTGACATGACTCATCTAAAACTAGAGTCCTATGATGCAGATGCTGTTATTAACCCCATTTTTTTAGAGACAGGTTCTTGTTTATGTTGCCCAGGCTGGAGTACAGATACTATTTCCAGGTGCAATCATATACTGTGGCCTCAAACTCCTGGCCCCAAGCAATCTTTGCACCTCAGCCTTCCCAGCAGTGGGACTACAAGTGGCACCACAATAAAAAAAGATGGAGAGAAGAAATCTTTGGGACTCAACTAGAACTTCTTTCTGAGATAACAGAGGATCACAGTGCACTAACAGGAGGCCATGGGGACAATATAATATCTCCTGGTTCTCTTAAAGGGCAGGTGTCTTAAGATTCTAGGAATGTCTTTAACATTTCTGAGAAAATCTTCTTACAAATCACTGTTAGATCCAGTGTCACTTCATCATAAGTGGCATAACTACTACCAATTTGTCTGTTCAGTATGATACTGTTTTTGACTTGTGCCCCCTGCCTGGAGTTCCCAAACTCCACTGTGCATCACAATCACCCAGGGAGTTTTGTAAAATGACAGATTCCTAGGCCTCATCCCAAGAGATTTGGGTTCAGTGTAGCCAAGGTCAGGAAACTATTTTATGAAACTTGCTAGGAATTGCAATGCAGCCTGTCTTTAGGCAGGTCTTTGGGGAAGCTGCTGCTCTGGCTCACTGAAGTGTGGACATTTGGGCAGAAGCAGGACCCTGGTGGGTAGATGGTTTGTAGGTTTCCGGCCTCTGCCCTCCCCCAGCCCCTTGGTAGAGGGGAATTAGGCCAGGGTTGGTGCTTTCATACACCATTCCTGTGGACCCTATATACCATTCCATCAACTCTCTGGCTGGTCTGGGACCTTGCTCTTATCTAGGACTCTCATGAAAGTTCTGGACTTTCATGCCAGACTCCTGGAATCTGAGCCCTTGTGAATGATCCTCAGACCCCACAAAAGCTGTCCATTCCTAGGGCAGGTAACCGTAGTAGGGTGTGGTCCAGAAGTGTCAACTCCAGCTTTGCCCAGTTCAGGCTTTAGGGCTCCACAGAACATTCTTCACTTTGTGGTTGTTTATGTTCAAAAAATATAGTCCATAAGTATAATCATTATTAAAGAGTAGAAAATACAAATGAACTAAAGGGAATGTAATTAGTCAACCCAAAATTCCTCTACTCTAAGACAACTACTGTTAATATTTGTTGTAGTACACATATAACTTTCTGGGCTTTTTCCTGGGCGTGTGTGTGTGTGTGTGTGTGTGTGTGTATAATTAGTTTACACAAAAAGTATTACTGAGTGCCTATATCAGGCACTGTATTGGGAACCAGGGATGCTGGAATAAATGACACAAACAGAAATTGCTCTATAATTTGCAGTCTGTACATTTGCATACATTTTTTTAAAAATGAAAAATGTCGAAGACAGGCGCACGGCCTACAGACACATGAAAAAATGCTCACCATCATTAATCATCAGAGAAATGCAAATCAAAACTACTTTGAGATATCAC